>NNCF01127307.1:5250-75820 GCA_002313205.1 Laupala kohalensis
GATATTTGTTTTTTACTGTTGCTGAAGCCAAATGGGTAATAAAGGTGAAAGCAACACGTAAAAAAGAAAAGTCAAAACACATATAGGTTAAATAGAAAAGGAAAACAATAATGCAATTGCTCTTTAGAAACTTAAAGTAATTAATGGAAAAATAAAATATGTAAACTAGTTTTGAGGGATCAAAAACGGGAATCGATGTAAAAAGTGTGCAATGTACGTTGGAATTGGAATTCAAAACAAGTTGGTATTAGCGAGATATACTAGAATATTATTTTTTAATAGAATAGCATTTTTCAGTATTTCGTAGTACTAGTTAAATTTCATCAGCCAATCAATTGTTTCATGAGGAAGACAAACTATCTGTTCACAGGGTTGATTTTGAACTCAGTAATTTTTCTCTCAGTTAGTTCACAATTAACCGAAAAAGATCGTTATTAGGAACTATAAGTGCATTATTTATCATTTTGTATTTCTAATCGTTAGTTAATCTTGTTAAAGGGCAGTTAACAATAAAAATAAAAATGCAAAAATCTGATAATTATAAATATGGATGTTTTCTGGAATCAATCTTTAGGTAAAGTGAAAGTTAATTTTCACTTTATCTGCAAGTGACGACGCATTATTATTATTATTATTATTATTATTATTATGAGTGTTGTACAATTTTATTACGTCTGTTAAAACAGGAAGTTGGGGCGGACTCATGCTATGTCCAGAAATAAAATTGAGTCTGTTTGCAAAAAAACTGATTTCTGAATTTCAGGTAACAATCTCGTGAGATGCTCTTTTAATGTTATGGAAATGACAGGATTAGTTGAAATTATGAGGTGAATTTCTACATCTTCTTTCTTTTGTATTTTTTCTGAATTTTTTTGTATTTCTATTTTAAGTACTCGACATTTTTAAATATTTGTTTGTTATATTTTTTAATTGGTAGTGGAAGTAACAACTACATAAATTACAGAAGTTCGTCATTTAGATTTGTCAATTTTTTTATTATTATTATACATTTCTCGTTAATATATGTGCGTTTCCTCTTTAGTGATTATAATAATTATTTAAAAAAATTATATTTAGTGTACTACTCCCAATGGTCTCTTCGGATCCGCGGTTGAGCATCAGTATTATGAGACGAATCAGGTGAGAAAGACGCGATAATTTAACTTCTCCATTCAAGATTCGTCTAATATTCTAGTTGTCCTGTATGTCAGAGTACGACCTTTTGCATCACTGTTATCAGATTCTTGCTCAGTACAAACTCACTTAAGAGTTTGTGAAGGGAATTAAGGATTATAAGTCGTGAGGTTCACACATTTATATATTTTGTGCCTGTGCGTAGAACAAAACTGCACAAAGGACGACCAGGAACCAGACCTGCAAAATGGCGAGACCGAGCGCCGAACTTAAGGGTCCTGTCACACGCAGTCAAAGCAGCCAATCTGAGAGAAGTGCATCAACCTCTTCCGCAGGTATGGTCGAATATTATTTTGTTAGAAGAGAATATTGTATATTTTCAAAAAACAGCTCAATATGGGAGAAATCTATGAAGCGATATTTTAAAAATAATGATTTATTTACTACAATCGGTCTGTTATCCGGTATCGTGAGTTGAATTAAAATACATCATGAAGTATAAACATATATTTTTAAATTAACCATACACAACTAATCTTAAAATTTTTTAAACACAAAACAAAAACTTTCGTATTGGTATAATATTTCAGTGTATGAACAGTTTTCACAGAACTGTGTATTGTGACTGGTCTAGTAAAATATTTTTCTCATATCGAGTAGGAATAATGACTTAACTAACAAGTACACGCATGGGGGAAACGTTTCACGGCAATTATGTGTTACCCAACATGTAAATTATTTCTTGACCGCAATCGACGTAAATTGAAATTTTTATATTTTTATCAAAATCTTGTGAAAAAATAATGAAGAGGATGAAACGATTCTTGTCGACCAAATTTTGAGTTAGATTATGATATATAATTTTGGGATGAAGAAAAATTAGAAATTTGAAAAGTAATGATGTTTTATTGTACTAAACGGGTTATTAAGAGATATTCATATGCATACATAATGGGTTTTCATTATGGATCACAAAATAATTGAGTTTCACTAAAGTTTGTTGTCATCCAGATCGACCCTGAAATATCTGACAACTGTAAAGGCAGGTAGTGGGACCCGGAATAAGCATGTATCACAATAGAAAGTGTTTTCGAGAGTCGCGCATTAATGCGGTAGATGACGCTGTTGAGATTCTTAGCATAAGGGCACATGTAAGGTCCTTTTAAGTTACCCTTTGCTAGGGTTGAGTACCTATAAGGAGGACTCTGTAAGTAGGTACTCAGCAATAAGGTAGGATCTCTACCACATAGGTACTCGAAAAATGGAATATATGCACTTATCCTTTCGTAAGAACACAACTCTTATAACAACACTTCTTATACCAACTTATAACTTCTTATAACTTGCATTACAACTTACTTCTTATAACAATACTTACTCTTTCACTTCTATGGTTGTATCTACCTCGAATCGACGTTTATTTGGGTTAGGTTTTGATTGCAAATATTTTGTAGATATCATGACTGCTAGCTCTGATTTTGAGCTACTATATGAAAAATAATTTGAGGTGATATATCAAAAAATATATTTAAAAAAATAGCTTTTTCTAAACTTTAAACCAATAAATTTCGCTTTACCGCGACTCAGAAAAGTGGGGGAACTTTCAGGATTCTTTACTTCTAACATAGTGAACAAGTTGCAAAAGAGAGAACACTACTTCTAATTTTTTTTCCGTATCAGGTTTTTTTTTTGTTTTACGGAATACGGCTATTAATGATCTAACCGTCGGGTTTTGCTGGAGAGGTATCTGATATGCTTGGAATATTCGCCAACGTCCACCGATTCATGCGTCGTCACTGCGAATAGTGTGTTACCGTTGCTGGTCGCACTTTCAAAAAATTATTGTAATTGTTGAAACAGTAAAATTATTGGTTCTTTTGACGTCACCTTTCTTCTATTACATGTATGTTGTTCATACACTCCTTCCCTGACACGAAGGTTTCATTGCGATTTATGCTTATTTCGTATCCTGTACCTGCCTTTACATTTCTGTCAGATATTTTATGTTTCATCAATATACTTAGTTATTTAAATTAATGAAACAAATAAATAACAAGACAAACGTATCACGTAAAAATTGCAACTTACTTAACAATTAATGTACTATTATTATGAACACGAGAAGAAATATTGTGACCATTGTGCATCGATTTAAATATTGTTTAGGATCTTTTGTTCCTGAATAAAATAAGGTGGAAAAAAAATTAAGCAAATGTAAAGTCTACAATTCACTTATTTAAATTCTCAATTCCCAATTTATCTCAATTCTTTTATTTAAAAACCGCGAAATACGGAGTTTATTTTAATAGGACAACAATTATTGTTTAGTAGATTGAAGGTGATATTTGATATTATTCCATTACTACAATGAAATGAGAGGAAAGTACATTTTTTTAAAAGCGGAACTATCCCCATATGACACACACTTCTTAATTGTTGTATAATGACATTCACAAATATTCTCTATTCTTTTCCACGCTCTGCGTTATGTCTACAAATTTATGCTTTATTCTACACTTTGATGGTGTATTTTCGTTTGTGTCCCATTTATGCTAAAGCCTTTTCATGTTTAATTCCAGCTTTAAAATAAATTCGTAAAATGAAGTTATTCGTTTTTCAGCTCATCTGAATTCGTCTGCGACGGATCACTCCCTCCCAACGAAGCGTCGCAGCACATCATCGACACGACGATGATACACATGGATTTTTCTTCTATATTCTTAATTCAAGCGCTGTCAGACTTCAGAAAAGTTAGATACTATTTGATTTTTTAATTATTATAATTTATTCCCCCGTTATTTTATTGAGGAAAATGACTACATCAATTTACGAAACTGCATTTAAAACTGGAAAGTTTGATGTACAGTCGCATCCAATATTTAAGATGTTGCAAGAACTCCGCTTTAATAAGCTTTTCCATGATCAAAAGTGAAGAGTATGTGAAAGCTCTTTCTATTGGATCAAAATATTTCCTTTTTGAGAAGGAAATACTGTTTTGTGAATAACGTGTGAAATGTTCTTGTGAATAAAATATTTTTTCCATGTTATGTAAAAGTGTTTATTTTTGTTTGAAAACATAAGAGTATCGTAGCGTGGAAACCAGCTGTTTATGTTTGCGTTCAGCTGTCCGTCTTTTGCAGCAGCCATTTCCTACTAACTGCAGATTTCCTTTTCGACAACATGGATGTGATGGTAAGAAAGAAAATTATAATCATCGTTACTCTCCAGAAGTAACACGTACACACGTTTGTGTATCAAACACATTTATATAACATTTGGCTGAAACTGAGATTAATTATTAATCAATGGGATCAGATGGGCTTGACTATCTAAGAGTATTCACCGAAATTTTTTAATATTTTATATTAAGAGTATTCACTCCATCTGAGTCTGTAGAGTCAGCTTCCACGTCGCTCTCAAGCACATCCTCTGCCACAGGAACACAAACTCTCCTCTCATCTGTTTCAGCGTAATTGAGAAAAGAGAGGCTATATAGACCGGAGCCTCGGGTGCCGGTTTTAGGTACATATTTTTAATATTTCAATATGTACACTACTGATAACATAAAAGGGCCCATTTATTTTTACAAGTCCCACGCTCTGACCAGTTTTGGATCTGTTAGGTTTGCAACGCCTCCCTCCTCTTGCTTCCCCTTCGACAGGGGAAGTTTCGTTCGACCAATCGTAGGTCTATTTGAAACGGCGCCCATATTTGGAAGACTAATAGTACCGCTGGTAAATCGTAACGAGATAAAATGTTTCATTACACCGCTATTAAAGAAATATTTTGTATTTTTTTATTATACACATTTTGGACTTCTATAACAAAAATATTCTGTATATTCTTGACTTCAATAAACTTTACCATTCTCTATATTTAAACGACATCTCGAGATTCGTTGTCTCGCAAGGTCTTCATAGGCAATGTAAAAGATATTAGAGTTTCTGTAAAAAACGTTTGCGTAATACTGTGATAAAATATAGTTTTTAACAGAATTTGAATATAATTGCAAGATATCGTATGGAATTGGTATAATTCGAATCACAAATTACTTATAAATATTCCTATAATTTCTTATATTTATACAGTGAAGTAAAGAAATCAAATCTCATTGCCTACAAATGATGTGTATTGTCGAAAGTAATTTCACATAATTTGCGATTCTCTTAAGTTTTTCATATATGTGAAAAGGAATTAAATAAATATAGAAAACGTTTGTCTCAAATATGAACTAATAACACAAAAGTTTAATTCTCGAGTTATAAATAATATAAAACTACTTAAGAAACAAATAAATTACATCTTCTAGTGACATATTTATCCACGATATACCAATTTGGCAGTAATCGTGCTACCTAAAAAAATAATCAGAGATCAATAATGAAAACCTCGTTTCAGATATGAATAAATAAAAAAAGACAAATCCCTTTTATTTATTCCAATCAAATTGAAATGTATTAACTCATATTAATACCATAGGTTATTTTCTGTATCTTTCTTCCTTAATCATAAATTTTACATCTATCTCACTCACATTTTTACCTACTCGAAATATACAAATTTTCCCCACTGTAAACCCGCATGCATAGAACCAAAACTACTCAGAATCTGGAATTGTAATCAGTGATACACTGATTAACGGTCATTTTTGACTATTCCTTAACATGTTCGAAACACTGTGGAAAAGGTAGGTTTTGTTAAAACATACCGGGGATATACTTTTTTTCGAGTGAACAACTATTTCAAGAGGGAATAAGAATCGGTCTAGTCGTTTCTTAACGTTGCCAAAGTGTAGGAGCGGACAGTCTAGGTACCTTGAGAACTTTTTTAGGGGTAAGAAATTTGTCTACAATGCCATATGCCATTAACGATGGGGATGAATAGTACTATCGAAGTCATGTGTTTGGTTCTCTAGTCTCTAGTCAAATCACCTGTTTCGTTTGCTCCTCCTGGTAATGAGCTGCTGCTGCTGCTGGTTCTGGGAGTAGAGGTGTCCGTCGATGCGTGGATGTGCGATTCAGCAGTGGCTGTGGGAAGCCAATGAGCGTACAACGCCCACGCACGCGGTCGAGCAGCCTCCTCCACCGCCTCCACCACCGCCTTCGCCGCCAGGCGAACACTCAACACAACTTCCTCCAACGTCGTCTCCGCGCGCTCCAAAGCATCCTAAATGAAACGATGCACAAAAAGGGGTGTCATTTCAAATTTTGGTCAGGGGAGGCTAGCACGAAGTACAATAGCATTTTCTAGACTTTGTGGTTGTCTATTTTCAGAGAAAAGAAAGCTTATTCACTATCACTAGGTACCTCCCACTCATAATCCATACTGTAAAANTAGGTACCTCCCACTCATAATCCATATTGTAAAAAACCAACAATATAACTGTCCTTGTAATGAAATTATTGACTATATAACTGTCCTTGTAATGAAATTATTGACTAACTCATTTCTGTCCGTCCTAGCAAGAAAAAGAACTATACTTATCTCTCATTAAAAAATTAGTGTCTCATTTCATGAATATGTAATAAAATGCAGAATTATTCCAAATCCAAATTCGCTTTTCAAATCCAAATTCGCTTTTCAAATCCAAATCCAAATGCATCCGCTATTCCAAATCCAAATGCATCCCAAATTCGCTTTTTCCTAAGTACTCAATAGTGATTAGTAACGATACTCTGTGATCAAAACTATGAGGGTATCGATACTGTGTTGTCCGATACGAAGTAAGTTCTCTGTATCTTTACTCGAGGTCTACTTCGAACCCTACTGATATCTTCTTGATGTGTTCCTCAAAAACCATTTTTATCGACCCACACACCCGAATAGCGAAGATTCTCCTGGAATTTGATGGAATACCTTTCAATTTCAAGTGTGGGTGGGTAATATTTATGTCTTTCAGTAATGGCCCCGAGCAGGGGTCTGGTATTGCGCCACCAGTCCTCTGACACCGTAAGCTTTGAACATGCTTCAGCGACCACCATTGGAGCGATGGTGGAAAACTGCGTGTTCCAATGGGCAGAGATCTTGCCCTCAACGGCCGGATCGCGAGGTAGGATTAAACCTCTATAAAAAACCCTCAACCTCAAGGTGTGTTGCGCGCCGATGAGGTGAATGGGTGTTGAGGATAGACACTCGCTGGCGGACAAACTGGGGAAACTGCCGCACCTCAGTTGAACAAGGCTTAGTGGCGTGATGCGGGGGCTCCACTTCTCCAGACATATTTTTCTCCGTACCCATGGGACAAAATGACATGTTTCGGTTTTTCCGCCTTGCGGAGTGGGTGTGCCACAAGGTGAGTATTCCACCGAGGGTACACAACCCTCCCGCTTCAGAAGATATTAAGGAAAAGTTACAGAGCATTCCGTATGAGAATGTTTTTATTTTAATGACAAAAAAGGAAGGAACCTTAGAAAACGTTTTGTCCTTTTACGTATATAAAGTCTTGGAAGGTTTCTCTGGCACATTGAAGGGAATTAAAAGATTGAGGAATGGATCCATGTTATTGGAAACCAAGTCCAACAAGCAGGCTTTAACCCTCTTAAGGTGTAAACAACTGGGAGAGTTCCCTGTCAAGCGCGAACTCCAGGCTGCACTTAATCGCAGCAAAGTAGTATCTTGCAGGTAGATCATGGATAAGTCAACAGATGAACTTTTTGCAGAATGGGAGGCTGACCACGTAGTTGAGGTCAAATTATGAAGGTTAATGGTGTTCCGCAGATAACCAGTTCCTTCCTCAGCAAAGATCTTAAAACCGGATGGCTTAACCTGCCGGCGCGACCCTTCGTTCCAATTCCTCTGCGCTGTTTCCAGTGCCAGAGGTTAGGCCATACCACGACATCCTGCAAGGGCCGTGATACATGCGGGAAGGACGTTTCATGCCCGAGGCTTGCTAAGTGCATTAATTGCACAGGCTGCCACCCGGTGTGGAGCAGGGAGTGTGTCGCCTATCTGGAAGAAAAGAAAATACAAGAAATAAAGACTACGGAGAAGATCTCGTACAGTGAAACACGGAAGAAAAACAGGGCTTTACACCCTGTATTTTCTACCAGTTACTCCACCGCAGCCAAGACTCCTGTAATAAAGAGCGTTTTAGTCCAGGCCAATTTCACTGACGTGTTTACGACAACATCGTGCACATGCCAGTGCAAATGCGTCAAAAAAATATTAAAGCTAATCCCGTGAAGCCAAAAACTCCCTCCACACCCCTTCCATCTACTTCACTGAAAAAGGCCAGCAATGTGCCACGTCCCTCAGAAAATATCCCATGAGGTTCTAAATCGTAATGGCTTCCATACTTCAGTGAAACTTTAATGGCTATAGAATTCAACGGGAAGAGTTACAGCTCTTCCCGTTGCAATCCGATTTGTATTTCCCTGCAAGAGACCCACCTATTACCAGAACATTTTCCCTCTCTGCGGGGATACATCAGCTTCAAATATAACGAGACACCACGGGAGACGGAGGTTTGTTAGAAATTTGCCGTGTTTGTTAGAAACACTATCCTCTGCTCATCTGTTTTCCTACAAACTCAAATCCAGGTTATAGCAGTTACAATTCACAGCGTACCAACTATGACCGTGTGTTCAATATATCTTCCTCCGACACGAGATTTCTCGGAGACTTCCCTCAGGGATTTAATTCACAAGCTCCATCAACCATTCCTCCTCCTTGGAGATTTCTACGCCCACAGTGTACTGTGGGGTTCGTCGAGCGATTACCCCAGGGGCCGACTACTGAATTGTCTCTTTGTCGGTGAAGATTTATATTTAATGAACTCTGGGGAGATGACCCACTTTGCATTTGCTACGCGGTCATGGACTCCTATAGACCTGTCAATTTGTTCCCCTGAAGTTGCTGGTATCTTCCAATGGAAGGTAGAAGATCTTCAAGATAGCTACCATCATCCTATCTGGTTGTCCTTGCAGGAATGTGCGACTGTTCCCGAATGCAAGCCTCAGAAATTGATTTTCAAAGAGGCTAAATGGACACTGTACTGCTCTCTAGCTGTTTCCAGAGAAACGGGTAGTGTCCAAGAGAGGGTCGATCATCTGACCTTGGTGATTTATCACGCCGCTGAAGAATCCATTCCGAAAACATCTATGTTACCGCGAAGACCTCATGTCCCCTGGAGGAACGACGCATGTCGGTCCACCATCCAGCGAGGCGAAGAGCATTGCGAAAATTTAAGGGTAGTCCACCTCCGGGAAACCTCGCCGCATATCGTATTGCTAGTGCAAAAGCGTGCAGAACCATCAAAGAATCCAGATCCACTTCCTGGAAATAGTTTCTAAGAACCATTAGGAGAACAACATCGTCCACTAAAGAATGGGCGTCAATCCGAAAGATATCTGGAAGGTATTCTCGAGTCCCAATATGGGTATTCAATTATCAGGGTCAGGTTCTCACCAACAACAGACAAATGGTAACAGTGATGGCTGAATACTTTGCTGACCTAATATCTACAGCTAATTGCGATCCTTATTTCGCGAGGAAAAAGGAAATAGCTGAGAGCACCTCCTTTGACTTTTGTTCCTCAAACTGAACCATATAATACAGCCCTCTCAATGTGGGAACTCGAGTCAGCTCTAGCGACAGCCTACGACACTGCTCCTGGCCCTGATCCAATTCATTATGAAATGCTGAGACAACTCAGTCTCGAGTCGAAAGAATACCTTTTGTTATATATCTTTAATTTTCCATGGTCCGAGGGAGTATTCCCTAATTCCTGGAAGGAAGCAACGCTTATCCCTTTACTAAAACCAGGAAAGGACAAATCTGCCATTAGCAGTTATCGAAGCATTGCCTTGATGAATTCCGTCGGTAAAACTCTGGAGGGAATTGTGAACCGTCGTCACGTCTGGTATCTTGAAAGGCATAACTTGCTTAGTCGATCTCTGTGGTTTCAGGAAATTTCATTCCACCCTGGACAACTTCTCCTGGAAACAGCAATTCAAGATGCTTTCGTCCCAAGACAACATGTCGGAATATTCTTTGACATCGAGAAGGCTTATGATACTACTGGGCGTCATGGCATTTTAAAACAACTCTATGCCTGGGGATTTAGAGGACATCTTCCTCTGATGTTACAGTCCTTTTTGGATCAGCGTTCCTTCCGCTACAGAATTGGAAGAGACCTCGGATCTCCTTTAAGAGAACGGTGATCCTCATGCCTCAATCCTGAGTTTGACCTTCTTTGCAGTGGACATACACAGCATAAAATCCTCTGCAAAGAATCCTGTCTTACACTTTCTTTTTGTCGACCACTTTGCCATCTTTTTTCCATCACAGTGTCACAGCTGCGGAGCGACAAATCCAACTCGTCCTCAATAGATTATACTACTGGTCGATGACGACTGTCTTTCGTTTCTCTGCTGAAGAAGCACGCTGTGTTCTTTTCAGTAGGAGACCAAGCCTTCTGGCAGAACCTCATCTCGCCCTGGGGAACATCGTTCAAAAATTCTATCCTTCTGTAAAATTCTTAGGTCTAATCTGAATTGGATTGAACATCTAACAGACCTAAGAGCGAGAACATTAAAATCTCTGAATATATTGAAGTGCCTGAGTAGCGGGATTGGGGCGCCGATCGCTCCTCTTCGCTCCAGTTTTATCGAGATTTCATAAGATCTTGACTCGATTATGGCTGCGTTGTATATAGCTCTGCTCGTGCAAGCTATTTAAAGAAGTTGGATAGTATCCACCATGCACGAATCCGTCTAGTTTCGGGAACCTTCCGTACTAGTCCCACTTCGAGTTTGTATGCCAAGAGTGGCGAACCATCTCTTTACCTCCGGCGGCAATTCCTCATGCTACGACACTTTTGCCACGTGCTAACTTTACCCGACAATCTAGTACACAACGCAGTATTTCATCCTTCCTCTTCTTCTATCCGTTTCTACGACAACAGACTGAGAGCAACCAAGTCTTTTGGATATCGCTGCAAAGAAATTTTGGAAACCATGATTATATGCACACCTAATGTCTTAAATCAAGGTTTCACTAAGACTCCTTCTTGGGCTTTGCACAAGCCGAAGATTAATTTCGATCTTCTGCATCATGACAAGAACACTCCATCTGCGATGTTGAGGAAATACTTTCACTCAATCCTCGACAAACACCGGGTCCATGTCCCTGTGTTTACAGACTGGTCGAAGCAGGTTGATGGTGTCGGCCGCTCCGTGGTGTCTCCTCGTAAGACCTGTGGTTACCGTCTTGGCGACCTGTGCAGCGTTTTCATCGTTGAGTGCTACGCCATACTGAGAGCACTGCGATCAACAAAGTGCTCCCGCGGATCAAATTTCCTGATTTATTCTGATTCTCTAAGTGTCCTTCAAGCAATCCAGACAATGTATCCAGCTGATAAGCCTATGTAGAACATCCAGCATCCAGGATGTGCTTTTCTCGCTCCAAAGTGATGGAAATAACATAATGTTTTGCTGTATTCCCGGACATGTGGGAATCAGAGGAAATGAGGAAGCAGACGTTTCCGCAAAAGCGGCATGCCTCAAGAATTGCGTGGATTTCTTTACGATTCCAAAAAGGGATCTCCTAAATTCCACCAAGTCAAGGATTATGAGTGAATGGAACAATGAGTGGTTGACTGTTGAAGGGAATAAGCTCCGACTTATTAAATCCTCTGTTAAGTCATGGAGCAGTTCCTGTAGGTCAGCCAGGCGCGACGAGGTCTTGCTAACCCGCCTGCGCATAGGACAGTGTCCTCTCATCGGTATCTCTTATTACTTGAGGAACCCGTTTGTGAAGAGTGTAGCTCTTCTGTGACAGTGCGACTCCTACTAACTGATTGCAGAAAATGCACGAGAATACGGAGACAAATTGGTCTGGCTACAGATTTACCAATAATTCTCGGAAATGAGACGCATGATGTTAATAAACTATTGAATTTTATGAGTAGGTCGGGGCTCCTAACACAAGTTCTCGGGAGGGTTTAAATTTGCATTCTTCTTTCCTTTTATCCTTCCTTTCCGTAATTTGAAAATTATAAATTTTAGATTTTTATTATTTTTATATAATGTGTTCGGCAACTGTTTCCTTTTTTTCTTTCTTCTTTGTATTTAGATATTTATTGAATTCAGGAGGGCTTTCTTAGTGGGTATGGTCGAGATATTTGGCGACTCCCACACACGGGGAAGAGTCTTGACGGTTCTATGGCGCGAAACTGCATTATTCCCCACCTGAAAGGGCTCTAATGACCTTGCCGTTGACGAGCCCTAAAGCCCCACAAAAAATTCTATTTCTGCCAATACACATCTTGTTAACAATGTTTTGAAACTGCTGTTAATTCCACGGGGTATTTACTTCAACTGATGGATAGATGGCCTCCAAATTAGCTGAATTTAACGCGCTTTTAACGTTCTGTGTAATTACTACTCTGAAGCCACCAGGTCTAGGTTGGAATTGAAATATCTTTATCACTTGTAATTGAAACCCTTGGATTGCATTCATGGTTGAGTTTCCTTTCCTAAAACAAATTGCTTATCTGAAAGACGTGCATTTTCGTCGAAGCATGTTTATATTCTGTTCAAGATTATCCGCAGCGGTCAGTCAGACGGATTATTCGGACCCTGCCCTTTACCTTACGCTATAAACAACCTTCCCGTCTCTTCGTAACTGCTTGAAGTCTCTTTGGTTGGGATGGAGGTATCTCCTCTGGGTACGTTGGCCTGAGTTCTCCGTAAAGGAAGAGCGCGGCTACTATTTTGAGCAGGGAATTGTTCTATCTGTTGGTATTCCCGTACCTTTATCCCTATGTAATTTGCCGAGCACTATCCTATGATCTCGGTCAACCTGTTCACAAAGCTCCTTCCAGCATACCCTTTTCCTGCGTTTTATGTAATTACGAAAAAATATTCGTGTGAGTTAATAACCTTCTGAAGCATCCATGTTGATGCCTTCTAAGAGCTCATTGAACGACTCTTCTAAGTCTCTTGCATATCCTTAGCTCAGCGTCTTTATAGTCCTCCAGTATACCCCTACGGACCTGGTATTATCTTTATATCGCTTGGTTGCACACACGCTCTGGTCATTACTGCTGTAAAGTATTGTACTATGTGCTGCACTGGCCACACTTCGCCCGTCGTTGGGATACCGTCTATATCTTCAAGGAACGTTTCCTGGTCTAACTTACGAGTTGATCTATCTCTGAACAGCGTCCTTGCCTTTTGAATAACTCTTCGACAAATTTCAAACTTCATCTACCATCTCCTCTGAAGATAGTTAAACTGCCCTTCCGGTAACTGGCCTATCCTAATCTGCTACGGACGATTCTTTCCTCTTTCGGGACTGAGGCGGATGTAACCTATCTTCTGCGACTGCTCTTCAGAAATTGAATTTCCTATTCACATTGTTATAAAAATGAACCATTAATCGCACATTGCTTGGTGACGATCGATTTTCTCCCCTTAAGTAGACGAATAAAACAAAATAGGAGGCAAAGTTGTAACCATCCTGTTGCCAAGATTTCAGTCAAACAACGTAATTTAAAAGATAACTTTAAAGAGGGGCGAATAAGGAAAGACGCTGAAATAATTTTGTGAGCTAGTATAGATAAAGAGAATTTGTACTATTGATTCAAATTCGATTTTATTTATCTAACATAGACAAGTAAAATGAGACTTCAATTAGTAATGTAAGATTATAATTCAATTTACCACAATACGAACGGAAATTATTTCTCTTATATGCAATCGGAGGGATTTCGAGTAAACAGCTAACATCAGGCTCGTGGAGTATGGCTAACATGTGCAAATTCCTCTGACCGTGGTAATTGTGGTAATTTTTTTCTTTTATCTCAATTTCTTCACTCCTATATCCGTTGCCGTGGTAACTGCAACACCGCTCAAGTGGGGGTCGTGATACCGACGCCACTATTTTCATCGAGCAAGATTCATCCTTTATATAGACACTTTTCTAGCTGATCATTTAAAAGGGCCTCTTATAGCTGTCAATTAAAAGGGAGGTTGTCTTGTGATTCCCTCACCCGGAACCTTCTTTATAAAATTGGAAGTAGTTTATGTTCCATAACTGATTCTGCTACGTCTAATGGGTCTGCTTATCAAATCCTACTCCTCATGATCTGTTACATTTGACTTTTTGTAACATCTGATATTGATACGTCCATCCAAAGGGCAGCGAGGTTATACGCGAACATTGCAACAAACACAACCCGTAAGTACACAGACAAGCGAAAGCTACTCAAATGCGATGCATGCGTCTTTCGGTCTCAAGTGGCAATGTGACGTCAAGGCTTTTTCTTCTATGTGTAGTAACACGAATAATTTTTTGTTTCGATCCTTTTTAATACACATCGAAAACTTATCTTTTTTGTGGTGTGTTTTTGGGTTCTCAACAATCAAGAATGCGGTTTACAGAAACAACACAAATACCAGTAAAAATATTAAATTCAGTTGTTGTTTGAATGTTGTCGGCAAAAAGAAATTGCAAGGCCAATAAAAACATTCAAGCAATGATTATCCTCGTAGATGACTTGCAGAAGAAACCGAGAAGTTCTACTCAGAACGCAGATGGGAGTGCCGAAATGGACATGGTTCGTGCTGCTGTCTCATTTTTAAACCATGTGTACTTTATGTGAAGATACATTTACATTTGTATACATGTATGAGCGACTTTTCTGAGGTACATGTCAATTTATATGAGGTAGGGCAATATAGTTACTCGTTGAAACGTCCCGCGATAGTATCTCAGACAAATCCTGATGCATTTTGTATGATTTTCATTCAGGATATACAAGTACATACAAATCGCAAACTCGTATAAGCATGCCCAGAACCCATGGCTGGTATGTGCTCCGCCTTGTTTGTTTACATTCTAGCAGTGCTTTTGGAGGTTAATCATTGTTGTCATACGTATTTCACATAATCTATTGTTTCCTGAAATCTTAAGTGTTGAGTAGTGCATATTATATTAATTAATTATGTTTAGATTAGTTATTTCTTCAGTAGGTTAGTAAATCAGTTTGTATTCTTCCCTCGCGATACACCAAGAATTGTCTGATACAAATCGCGAAGTGTAAACGCTGCCTTATACATTGTAAGATTTGATTAATTCCAGTTATTAATCATAGAAATCAGCCTTGTTTTGGGCATTATCAATATGTAGAACGAGCGACAGCAGGGGAGGAGTGTCTCCTCAGTCCACTAAATTTAAAAGGCAACCGTTGAGGGGTGCGGGCGTGAAGAATAACGCGCAGTTCGCCGACAAAAGGATCAACCACAATCGAAAGGTTGGAAGGGCGCGGTATGCCCACGCTGCGACACGCCAGGACCCGTCGATAAAAGATTTTATGATGGTAAAGAAATCGCTGGCAGGTAGGGGAGTGAGTAAAGGACCAAGACGGTCGTACGACCAGGGAGTGTTAAAGGGACATGCAGGCACGAAATAAACAGACGTCGTTGGAGTACAAACCGTTTCAAAACAGCGGTTGAGAAGCGTTCAAATATACATCCAGAGATTGGAGCAAAGATTAACAAAATACACTTAAAATTCCAATCGGAACTGAGGCACAGGAGGGGGAATATCTATCTTATTCGGAGCAGTGGTCACATAGCGATTCAAAATTTGAGAAGTTTAAGAAGTGGAAAGACGGGCATAGTGGGAGGAAGGCTCATTTATACGGCTGCAGAAGCAAAAATCTGTTCTCAATCATTCGATATTTTTCGGCTTAGATCATACGATGTTTTTCAGCTCAGATTTCAGATATTTTTTATCGACTCTCAGATCTCAGATATTCTTCAGCTCATTCGATGTCTCGCGAGAAGCAGAGTCTTTCATATGATTTTGATTTTGACTCAGATTATTTACTCGATATTTGCTGATAGTTCATAGCTCAGATGAGATTTTCGCTCTGATATTATTATTCGAGTCTGCTGACGTTCAAGCGCTCATGGCTGATATTTTCAGTTTTGAGGTTTTTCAGCGCATACGATTTTCCGAGCTAAGTCTAGTTTCCTTTTCGGCGATCATTTTTTGGCTGCAGATTCTAAATCTGATAGACTTTCACGTCATTCGTACGGAGAATCAGTCCAATTGGTGGACTCATCCAAGACGTCGTCATCAACAATTTAATTTGGGCAATGATGATTCGTGTTCGCACTTTACCTGATGACATCCAGACCGCTTAGCTTGGGGAGAAATTCACCACCGTTCGAGCCTTCAAGTCATGACGTCATCAACCAGGGAACCAGGCCGGTTTCCCGAGGTGTCAATGCACCTTGCACTCACCGCGGTACTTGATTTGTCATCTGAGTGAGTAATTTGGTAACCGCTGGTTGCATCCAACACCTATTGTCATGCGCTATTGCGAGAAGATTAGTGTGGTTTTAGTTGTCAAAACGGCCCAAAACTTTGAACTATTGAACTTAATGACTCGTGAAGAGGGGCCATTCGTCAAAGAAGAGTACAGCCTAATTCTGTTTTCCATGTTAATCGTAAATGTAGCGGTGCTTTCAAGAAGCCAAATTTGCTTATAACTTCAATGTTATTGGTATTTGTTTATTTAAAAAAATGATTTCAATTTGGTTTATAAATTTAATTTGTTTAAATGCACATTGTTGTTGAGAAGCCGAACCCGGCGGTAAAGTCAGTGGATTTTGTATTTTATGTTTGCAGGAAATTACATGTGTTTTTGGGGGTAGCATGAGGGTTTTCATACTGTATGTGTCATTAGTGCTAATTAAAATTAATGAGTTTGTCAATTAAGCGTTTTCTTGTCTATGGAACCCCAGTATCGTCTCTTCCTTTGTTTAAAAATAACGCGAACCCAATTACGAATGAACCCCTGAGAAAGAGCTAGTCGAGGCAAAGAAATGTTTATAAATTAATTAATTAATTTTTGACTGTACTCAGGTACATTATTTTAACCCAGTTTTCGTTCCGCTACAACATGTACGAAGCAAAAGTACCTGAGCTCATACAAATCGCTAAGCTTCGCAAAGTTGCGTGTACATATATCTCATTCAAGTTGCTAATACTAATACTTTACCGTAAAACGAATAGCCTAAAGAAATCAAACTGTTGCACTGATATAATACTAGTGTCAATTCACAATCGAGAGTATGATATTCTCAGTTTGAGATCCATCAGGTCGTGGAAATTTGTAAGTTCTGTCCAGCTGTAGTTTCACACACTGATTTCTTTTTGTATTGGGAAATTCACAGTATGTGCCTAATCCTCTTGGGAACGAAGACAAAATTAGATCGTTTTTTCAACCCAAATACATTATGAGGATTCCATTAAAACTACACTTTTAAAACATCTCTTGCGATGCGGCTCAAATAATATGTCTTTATTGTTCTGTAATTAACAATAATCAAGTCATATAAAGAAAATTTTCAAACTTAACAGTTTATATATTACGAAATAAGATGTTAGAGGCTATATTTAACGATCATTTATTGATAATTAAGATTATTATTATTTCCATTCCATAAGAAATAGAGTTAATTCTAATAATTCGCGATGAACCCACTAATTATATTTTATATTTATAGCTTACAAGTTTCAGGATATATCACTCGAGAAGCAAATTTACCTTCTCTGTACAAAAGTGTTCGTCTTATGGGAAAGTCAAATACTTGACGTTGGTGCCATGCGTACTAGCGATGTGGTTACAACAGTTCGTCACACAACAAGACGGCATTATAGTACTAGTCGCTCCACAGATTTAATTATTAATGAACGAATCACTCCACGAAAATCTAATTTAAATAGCGTGCGCTCGGAGCTGGTATCACGTGGTATGTTTTGACTGACAACTCATTGGCTTACACTGCGCATTCTGGGGAGCGCTACACCTTAGATACTTCCACCAGGTCTGCACCGCTGTCAGCTATTCCCCTATCCAACCCCTTACTTACAGCTTACAGACTACCTTCATAACTTCCATTTCATAACTTCCTTGAACCACATTGAACCCTCCCGTAGGAACGTCTCCGCGTCCTCGCCGAGTTGTACATATCAACTCCTTCCCCAACCTTATCCTCTTAGCAGTCCTATAAATTACATGGCTCTTGTACATTCCCTCCAAATTTATTCTCCTATATTTAATTAGTGGAATCGGTGCACTTATGTCTATGGTTAAATCATTACTGAGAAATTTTGCCAGTGAACTTGACTAGCTTTTTAGAAGGGATCTGTTAATATTTCCAAAAATTTCATTCATTTTGATGATGGGGTGTTACTTCCATAAAGAAAGAGTTGACAATAACAAAAGTAAAAATGAAGAGAAAAAAGAATATTCATGGTTTGTGTAATTTTCTTTTGTATATATTGTGCTTAATGTATGTGATGTTACACTATTTGTTTGTTTTAATATAGGGATAGAAGGAGAAAAAGTAATTGCTTGGATTTCATAATTCAAGATGTTGTTAATGACAAAGTACACAGATATCCTGGATCTGTCAGTGGTCAACAGTTAATAATCCAAAACTGTGAAAATTCTGAAATTTACATTTTGGACTATATGAATTCTGTGGTGATAGATGATTGTTTAAATTGTAAAATAGTTTTGGGAGCAGTCAAAGGAAGGTATTCAGCAATTTTCAACATATTTTATAAGTGGAGATTTCTTTTCTATATATAGTTAAATTGCTCATAGATTTTTACATTAATCCCTTTTCTAGTGAAATAGAAGACTTGAAAGATTCTTATTTATGGGTATTAGTAGTCATTATTTTAATCCTTTTACAAAGTGAAGTTTTCTATTTTAAATTTCTTGTTCCTTGAGCAATTGATGGTATTCAAAGATTTGTAACCACTTTTACAATTTTTGCATATAAATATGTAGTATTTTATTTAGAACACCTGAAGCATTTTTAATGCTTACTTTATTTTGGAAAGCGGAAAATGTATACTTATTTATCACTATATGTAAAACTATTTAGTTTTCTTAAGCGGCATTGTTTGTTGAAGTAATTAAACTCTTGATTTATTAGTTAAGCCTTTGCTATGGACTGCATCTTTTTATTATTTATAATATATAAGGCTGAAACATCTGCAGACTATAACCTATTTCGGTTGCATTTTTATTTTTCTCTAGCAAGTAAAATTTCTTTTTTTTTTGGTTCATTATTTCCTTGCCTCTTTATTCATTTACTGCTGCTTTTGTTTAATTGAAAGTAGCTAACTGTTTATCCTTTAGTGTCACATTTCATTGTATGATTATCACTGTAACTGGTTGTTATGAATGATTTTATATCTTTTGTTGTTTCAAAATCTTAAGAAATATCATAATTTTATGACTCCAAAGTGACTTTAATACTTGAGTAAATATTTTTGAAGCAAACTTTTTTAAAATAATGTTTTGCCTATAGTTTGACTAACAAATTGGTGAGACTCGTGATGTATTGAGTTTGCACTGTGTACATATTTGTGGTGATTTATTAAAGAATTATTCTCTGTATTTTTAAGTTTTCATCAGTTCAAATACATTGAGATTTGAAACGCTAGGAAGGTATGAAAACATTTAATGCATCTGTTTTCTATACTTTTCTTGTGTTGTTATTTATTGTTTCAAAATTCCTGAAAGTAAAATACAATAGTTGATTGTATTAATTTGAAAATAAAATTTTTACTAGGGCTCTTTTGTTTGGGAACATTGTCTTTTGATGCTGGGAAAAGTAATGAATATTTCCTTCTTCACCAATAAGTTACCCTGGAATTTAGAGAATGGTGTATTTTGAGGAACATATGTTACAATATTGCTTCACTGAGGAATAACCATAAGTTTTGATTTGTATGAATTTTTTGAAGAAGCTTGTTTTTATTGGTTGTTATACATCACTTTTATGGTATAGGTAGATTAATAAAACTTTTTTTCCTTTTCAACTGACAGTATAAATCTTATGTATGCTAATTTTTTTCTCATTTTATTTTATAGCTTCTTAAGTGATACAGAGATCCGTTTCATATTGTTTCTTGGTTGGTATTTTGTTAGTTGCATGTCCTTAACCTTGTAGATTTGAATGGGTTTTGATTCCTTTATTAAATATTTAAATAAAGTGTGTAAGAGTTAAATTTACCTTGTTGAAGACCCTTATGCATGAATTATAATTTTTGTCTTCTCATCACACGGTGCATGTTAAATTTTCTTGAAATCTCTCTTTTTCTGTATTCTTTTCATAGTAGTTCTTTATTTTGAAATCTAAAAATGATTTTGGATGTGTACTAAACAATTGCATGTAGTTAAGTATATCTTCTGCTGATGTACAGAAGATTTCAACTCACATTTTTATTGTATTTTTTTTACCCAATTGTAATTTCTTAACTGATGAATAAAATTTCCATTTACAAAACCTGTATCATTTTACATTGGAAAAATAAAGGATAAGTAATTGTAGCTGTGTGTATTTCCTTCATTATTTTGCATATTTTGCCTTTCACTTTTCTTTTCCCATGTTCTGCACTGCATACCTCAACTACATATAGTAATCAATGTTATATGCATTGGAAACTAAAAAAGTATTGAGAGAAGACATTAAAATTGATACATACTACTGATGTATTTATGGAAGTGATTTTTGCATCATGAGAGAGAGCATTAGTGGTGTTTAATTTTTGAAAATATACATCACTAAATCCACTTTCACAAATGTATGGTTACTATGGTAATTAGCTTGACTTTATTTCAAGAAGTTTATGTACTTCCTGAATTTTATGTACCCTTTTGAAAATTGTCTTGGAAGTAAGGTTTATTACTTCAAACCTACAATATGTGTAATTTCATAATATTTGGGACAAAATCATTGTGGTATTGTCATTTTTTTGTATTAGGAGATTACTATTTGTTTGTTTTAATGCTGTTTCTTTAGTAGCTCATGGATCTTTTACATAATATATGTTGATTAGAAAAAGATCATAACCCACAAAAAAATCCATTTTATTAATAATTTTTATACAGAGTAGAGATAGGTATGTATCAATGATTATGATGATGTATTCTCATGTATCAAATTTACAAAATTAGTTAATCTAATACTATTCATGTAGTCTTTTTTTGTTGTTGCCATTTCTTGGTGTACTTGTGAACCCAAATTGCAGATCTGCTTGTCTTGACTATAAAGCTGCCATTTGTGTTCTTATATTTTTTCCTAGGGGTTTAGGTGCCTGGGTCAAAGGGGCTGTCCATGAATTGTGCAATGGAAAATTAGTTTTTTTTATCCCCCCCCCCCTCAAGAAAAGTTTTTTGTTTCTTTTTGGAAAATGTAGGGACAAATTATTTTGATACTCTTGACTTAATTGTTAGTTCCTCATTGCTCTGTGATTTTGCAGAATGACTGACAACAAGGACTGTAGTGGCAAACTGAAAGGTATCCTATTAAACATACCTTGTAAAACTTGGTGTTGTGTAACATCTAGACTAATGATTTTGTACACTGCTATTATGAAGTATAACAACATTATAAACACTCTCTCCCCTTGCAGAGTGCATTATGTAATAAACAGATGGCCCTAAAGGCTACTCCTTTGCTAATTATGTAAAGTAATTATAAGATTAAAATGTAGTGTTTACATAGAACTGTTAGTAAAGTAGAATACAGTGTTAATTTTACAATCCAATCTCGAAACAAGAATGATTTCAGAACATTTCAATGTGTGAAAAAATAATACAGTTTATTGAAAATAATGTTGAGTTCAATTTATCAGTGGGAATGGAAGACAGTTGATTTTATATGATCAACATGGAGAACTGGGACAAATATGAAAAGAAAATTGATTATTAAATTCAGATTTATTTCACCATTGGTTTAGGATACTGTGGAGTAATTATGTTGTATTTTATTATGCAAAATTATAGTATGTCTGACTTGGATTTGAATGGTCTGAAAATATGTCTTGCACTAAACTTGTTTGCAAAGAGAGCAATATTGATTTGTTTGTGATTCCTTCATATTAAAAAGCTTATTTTCACTACTCTGTCCGGTGCAATGAGAACCAAATCCTTAAATAGTAATATGTAATAATAATATTTATTTTCAGTGATTTTTTTGCTCAGTAATATTGACTTTTAATCATTCTCACTTTACCCTACCTCCTTAATTTGTTGACATTGTCAATGTCATTTGTTCTTTCGTAAGCTCCTTTATGTCATTCTTATAACAAAGAATTCCTATGAGGTTTTGTTAATTGACAGTAGAAGAATAATACCTTGCTACAAATTTTATTAACAACAACATATATTAGTAACTATACTTTAACAATCTGTTCTAGTATTTTCTTACGTGATTGTAACGACTGTGTTTGCATTGTGGCGTGTGGCCAATTTCGAGCTCGTGACTGTAGGAAATTGGATATATTTTTGTGTTGCTCCACTCGTCCAGTTCTTGAGTCCTCTTGTAGTATTCACTTTGGATGTTATCAGTTATTCTACACCGGACTTGAAGGTAAGAAATTTGGATGCTCAGAATCTTCTTCAGTTGGGAATCTTAAATTGCAGATAATATACTCTTCTTGAAAATAACTTACATGAATAGTACATTGGCTTATTTATAAGTTGACTCGACTCTAATTAGTGTCTGTTGTTAATGTAACTTTCAGAACATTTTACAAAATGTAATTTGAGTCCCTTTAATAATGATTGGAGCAACATTCATGATTTTACCCCTATTGAAGGTGAAAGTAATTGGTGTCTTCTACCAGATACTCTCTCTATTCAAGATTATGTTTCAATCCCTGATTCTGAAAAGCTTAAAGAGTAAGTTCAAAAATTGTGCTATTATTTATTTATTTCTTCAATAAATATACTTTAAACTCTTTACAGTTTAGAGTTCACATTTTACCCGGAGAAAAGTATTGTGCCCCAAACCTGGGGACCTCATAAAATTGCCTCGGGACAAATGTGCTTTGTTGCAATTTTCCATGAAGGGGATCAACTGTTAAGAGCAAATAAATTTGTCAATAATATGAAGATGCAAAATGTAAGTGAAGGATTAGAGGTTTAATTTTATTGGCTGGCTTAGAAGATTTAGGTTGTTCCTGTGTTGCCATTTCCAAATCACATCATAAACGAATGTTGTGGCCATGGTATGATGGCTGTAATGTCAGTTTGTGGTGTGTTTTTGTTAAAGCACCTCATAGGCAACCCAAGTATTCTGTGAAATAAGTAGTGGTTACAATGCAATTAATGTTCATTTCTAATGTTTGTTGAAAAATTGTTTTTCCTTTATGAGTACATTTAAACAAGTTCGGTACAAAAATCTTATTCTCTTAATTTATTTCTCTTCCTCCTCTTGGAGGTCTGTGTAATAAACCTAAAGCTATACACTATCCAAATGAAGTACAATAAATGATTTTGAAAATAAAACTTACCGATTAATGATACACCTATTATCTGTACAATTTGACTAATACAACAGAACTCCTTTAAGGTTAAAAAATAAGTTTGGTTAATAGTGACAGATTGATAGACTATGTTTTTATCCGTATTTGCAATTCCAATGAAAAAAAATTGCATCCTCGTGTATCTGTATGTATACTTCATGAGTTAATTTTTTCAGATAACTTGAATTGAAGACTTCAAATTTAATGTTTGAGAGGACCAAATAGTTCTATTACATTCTTGTAGAGCCTCAATCTAGTCAATTGTACAATAAAAATTTATTTTTGCTATTTAATACTTCAGAATGCTATGAAATTTTTTCTCGCTTTATGGCCATTGATTGCAACTTTATGTACTGTGGAAATATATTGCAGAAGTGTGATCTGAGCTCATGTTTATTTGACAACAGATGAAACACTGATAATTTAGCAATGATGAGCTGTCAAATTGAACATGATCCTTGAAACTTTTTCAGAGTGATTGTATGTTACTTCTTGCCAAAGAAAGGCAAGTGAGTGCTAGGGAAGCAGAACACATATTTAATTGTAATACATATAATACTGCTGTGCTTAAAGGCCCAGTGGTTGGTCTTCAATTATGTGGACCCAATTGTTGTCATGTTTGTGGAAAGGTGAGTTATAACAAATTTAATGAGATATTAAGCATTCACCGAACTCACGTTTGTGAAGTTCCAGTAACTTACCATTTGTATTTGCTCATATTTATTTTATTTATTTATTTTATGACTTTTGACATGGTTCAGGCCATGAAACCTGCTCTTCCACCTAAATGTTAGACTTGGGAAAGGGAGTTGGGAGGGAGAGATGTTGGGTTGCCAGGGAATTTATTGTACCGAACTGACATTTGTCTGGAGTAGGTGAGGGAAACCCCAACTGAAAACCTCACCGAATTCGACCGAACAGGGTTTGAACCCATGCTCTACCACAGCTGTATTATGGAGGCGAAGATGCTTCCACTAGACCACGGCTGTCAGTGTTAAGTGTTGTAGTACACTTGTTATAAAAATTAATCACCAGATTTCTTTTTTGTGTTGTTTAATATACATCTTCAGTTATCTTGCTAGTTCTGGTGCAATTACCAAAATGTTATGAATTTTAATTTATTGGTGTAATGAAAATGGTTTTTGGTGTATTTCTATGGAATAGTGTCATAAGCTTCTGAATGATCATTGGAGTAGTTTGTGTTAGTGTGCTCAGAGGGAGATTATCTAGATTCATTGTCTAGATTTCTCTTAAATGAATGAACTGAAACAAAAATAAGGTTCAGTCTTTATTATATTGGAGTAAAAATTTCAGAGAGACTATTATATTCCAGATTGTATATCAAGTTATTTTTTCATCCAATGCTGTAATTTCTTGACAAATTGTCTCTACCATCTCTGGGGTTAGGAACTATCTGCTCAGAGCATAAATAACTGATTTTCAAAATGTGTTTGCGAGAAAAATGATCAGTATTTTGTTATGCATGACAAAAGTCCTCTTGATTTTAATGAGCATAATTTAAAAGAATTTGACATTCAATACTGCAAATGGTTATTTTAGCTGCATTAAGCAGATCTGACCAAATAATTAAAGCTGATATGGCCTGGGATGCATATCTTATTTATTTTTACCCAAACACTGCAATTCTCCTGTATTTAAACTAAGAATAATTTGTTCGAGCACATACTGTACAGTGAAGTTTTTCAAATTATATGCATTTCCCTCCTCGCATAGTCTACCGACAGTTTTGGATTACATTACTTCAGGAACTTACAGTGGAGCCACTTCAATGAAAATTATATATTTCATGAAGATGGCCACTCTCTCCGCGTACATGTTTATTAGAGACTAATTTTGAGAGGAAAGAATGTTTATTCACCTCCATAAGAATAGATGGTTTAATTTTGATGTTCTGATAGAAATCAGTTTACTTTAGAAATTCATACATCCACTGGTCATTGCAGCACAAGATGAGTTGGTAGAAACTGAGGATGGGAACAACAGTTCCCGAAACTAGTCTGGAAGAAAAATGTTAGTGGAGAGTGTTGCTGACTTCATGCAATACATAATTTTCATTGGTGATACTGACAGCTGTTGACAGTTGGCAATTAGGTTGTTTATGAATGTAATGAAGGTGAGAATTTCTTGTGGATGATTTTGGAGTTTTCTTTCTCCTTTCTGAAATTTAGTTCTGTTACCATTGCTTTGGATATTGATATGACATGATGTTGAAGTGATCTTTTGCCTGTAATTATTTGTGATCATTCTTATACGTTTTCTTTAACATTTTTTTCTTGCAGTTAAATGGAAATAATGAATTAAATATATTCATACGGATGTACATATGCTTATTTGTTTTGTATTTCTTCTTCTTTATAAATAAAAATTAAATGCTGTTCGTTGGTAAGCGCATCCCTTGAGAACAGTTAGACTGATTTGGCTAATTAAAAAAAAATGTTTGTAATAGTCAGAATAAGGCTTTTAGGGAAAGAAAAATTGGAAAAGTTGCCTGGAAAATTGGAAAATTCTGGAAAAACTGAAAGTACTTTTTCAATGGGATTTTTGTATGAAGTCAAGACCATAACTCATGATTTGAATGATGGATATGCGTAATTCTTTTTTGTTTTTTTGTTTTGTTCATTATGGTCCTGGAAAAGTTTTCAGGAAAAAAATTTGGGACAATTACAAAATTCAGACAAACTGTAAAAATCATAATTTTTGTATGCACTCTCAATCATAAATGATGATAGGAATGACATAATTGGTTGACTCTTTTTTGTTTTGTTTTCACAGTTTTTCAGTTGTGTGTAAAATTCCCCATTGGCGTACTTCTGAATGTACTTCTCCTCAAATTGAATATCCATGGCCACAATCATTAATAGATGCAATAATCACTCAGAAATATGTTTTTTTTCTCATTTTCACTTTGTTTACATATTTAAAATAGCTTTTCACAAATTCACAAAATGATCACAAAGAAATTAATTAAAATTTGGACAGGACAACACCTGTCGGGTCATCTAGTTTCTAATGTAATCAATAATCCACTTAATTCGTTTTTCCAATAATCACTTAATTAGCCATTTGAGATATGTATTACACACTAAAATGTTAATATTAATATTCAAAATCTCTCACTCTCTGTATGAGACAAATAAGATTTCCTTTCTTATCCCATCAGGAAAAGGCAAATGTCATAGTGAATGAGCAGATATTGACAAGAGTAGGCACACACTGATGCCAGGGTCACAAAATAAAACACGCATATTTTTGGAGGATAATTGGGGTCTTCAAAATGCAGATAGTTCCTATCTTCGCATCTCAAAAATAAAGATGTGTAAAATTAAGAAGATTGTCAAATTAATTTATTGTTTCTTGTATGTTTAAAAAATATATTCCCCTATTTATAATTTATAAGTAATTTATAATAAGTGAAATTTTCAGAACTCTTGAACTATTAACAGTTATGCAATTTTTGTGATCAATGTAGTCACTGATTTTTAAAAAAAACTTTCTTTCTTTACTTAGAAGTAGATTTGAGTGTTTAGTATTTTATTCTTTCAATATGTATGTGTATATTATCCCTACCATATTTGGCTAATGAGTTATTGACATTAAATTATCTTCAGGTATGAGGTTGGTGAGATAAATTAGTGGCATCATAAAATTCTTATTTTATTTCTTTAGTCCAGCTGTTACTGTGATAAATTCAGTGATGTGGGTTATTTAGGTGGTTCATTTATATGATCTTCTCTTTTTGAATACATGTTATTGAATGATTGTAATATTCTAGATTGCTTCAGACTATGAATCAGATTTAATCTTTGTGTCGATGAATGCAGAAACATCTTCACATCAGGCTGACATGTTTTTCAACTCAAGGATAAGTGTAAGTCAAGTTTTATATTATAAATTTATTCAACAAATTGGTATGCAGTATTAGATTTTATCTTATTCCTTTCACTTCTGCTATTCTCAGACCTGTTCGAACTTCATTGCTGGATCCTCATATGTAAAAGATTTAAAGAAGACCCATGTAGCAGGCCTATTATGTACAAATACTCTTCAATAAATCTTTTTTTTTTATGGGGCTTTAGAGCTCACCAACATCAAAGTCATTAGAACCCNGGCTTTAGAGCTCACCAACATCAAAGTCATTAGAACCCTCAATAAATCAATGAATTATTTAAAAAATTTATTTAAGGCTGCCTTCTTGGGTATTGTATGTGATGTGACAACAAAATTTTAGCAGATAAATGAAAGAAAATGTGATTGGTCTTGGGTAACGCACACAAAAGTTTTGTCATTGTAGATGAGAAGTTTTCATGAAGTTCTCACTGGATTGAATGTGATAAGTTATGAATATGATTGCTGAATGTGAGTTGTTATTAATTTTTGATATGGACTAAATGTAATGTCAGGACAAAAGTTGAATAGGAGTTGAAAAAAGTTATGAATGAATAATGAATGTTCCAAGTGTTAATAAGTGATTTCAGAACACTTTTAAAACTTTTTTTCATAATTTTGAAGTGAATGTGTCAAATATCACTTGCAAACAGTTGTGTAGAATGTAGAGATTTAAATTTTATCTTGAATACTGCTAAGACATCGCTGTGAATTAGCTTTAAACTTTTTCTACTGAATTGTAATTTTCAACTCTTGGAAACATTGTTTTCAAAGATTTGAATTTGGTGCCTTCACTAAAGCAGTTGTACCTCATTTGGCATGAGCTTTTGATATGCAGTGTGTATATATCATCTTATATTTTCAATATAGTATCACATTTGCACTCCATCATTCTTGTTCATATAAACATGAAACTGCCATAAATCAAGGGCAGATCAAGACTTCAGGCTTATTTGAAGACTCTAGAGAGACAACATTTGAATTTTCAATGATATTCATTCAGACAGTATTACTAAATTTATAAATGCTCAAAGACAATGAATTATAAATGAAATCTACTAATGAAATATGATATAAGTTGTTATTAACATTCTGGTGAGTTGAATTTTTGGAATTTTGTTATACATCTTCAATGTATTGATTCTAGATGATCTTTTATGATAAAATGTCATGACTATTTATATACAGTGTGCAAAAATGCACTCAAATATTTATGTATTGTACAACTTCAATTTTTGTTTCTTTGTCCCAAAACACTTATGTTGTATCACAATCTCTTGATAACATATCTTGAATCTGCCCTTGCAATTTAAAAGAATATTGTTTTGTGGTATTTTGAGCTTTTTGATCCATGAATTTTACATAATGTAACAACACATTATTTAACAAATATTATTAAAAATAACTGTGCCTCAAATAAGGATTGAGAATGATGTAAAATTCTGGAAGAGTACTTATAACTATTTATTTACAATCTTGTTATGAACTTCACAATAGCTTTGACAATTGCTGTTGTAAGTAATTTTGATCAATGATCCAGTTGGTACCATAATATATTTTATGTGATGTAGTATAATTTTTGTAATAAAGAATATTTTTGTGTTACTTAAAACAAAAACCACTCATTTTAACACTCTAATTTAACTAAGGTCTCATAAATTTTATTTTCATGCTTTCAGATTGTATTCTTTGGACATTTCAATGGTTGTTTTATGTATACAGGTGTTGTACTACTTTAGTGAACTTGTTGAAATTGTTATCATTGTAATAAAGAATTTTCCTTTTTCTATACAAAAATAAATTACTGTTGGCCATTAGTAAGAAAATAAAAAACATTTTAACAAAGGAGACTTCCAGAAATTTGGACAGCAACCCTGTTCAGATATTGGTTGTTTCAAACAACTCATAACAAAACAGTTTTAACTTGGTACAATCAGAAGAATGCCTTGACATAATCATTTTGTAAAACAAAGTTCATTAATAAAACACTCAAACCAGTAAGTTTTGTTTGATTTTTACTCATCATTAATTTTTTAAATCTGAAACTGAATGTAAGTGGAACTGTTCAAGTGTCAAATTTTTCTTCATCTTTACTGAAAATGTAGGAGGTCATTGGTATTAGAATGCATCTGAAAGATTCTTCTTGCGTTTGCTGTTCTGAGATTGATTTGATCCATCTGTAGGTGTGACTAGGCAACCCGAGATGCACCTGTCAGATTGTTATTATAGGGAACTAGCGGGTTTGCTCATGTGAATTTTGTAATATGTCTGCAACTTTATTCTCTCTCACATTCCCATTGATATCCAGTGTGAATGTTATCCATTAATGTTCGCAGTTAGATAGTATTGGTGTGTATCCTCAATCCCTTATTTTCATTTATATAATTAAGAAAGAGATTTTAGAAAACACCAATGTCCCATTTTACTACCTTAGGGATGAATTTCCATAAACTTTTTATATGCGGACATTTTCGATAATTTTTCGTATCACATTCTTCCCAACCCCTTAGGGTTTTGTGCACCTTGTGTGGTCTGAAGGGTACATAATGTCATTGAAAATACAATTATTCACCTCGGAATATTCAAAACCATGGACTCAACCCTAATATCAGTCTCTTTACAGTATTTTTAGGTCTCACCCTTCCCACCCCCAGCTTTAAGGGAACAGTACCCTTATATGATCTCAACTATGCATTTTTATTTAAATATCTTGTCAACCCTAAAATATATGAATGTGATTCATTTTCATTTTTATTTTATATTCCAGAATTAGTTTTTAATTATTTTTATTCATAAACCCCCCACCCCCGAGGTGCTAGTGGTGTCTCTTCCATGAAGGCTTAATTTAGATTTTTACGATATCAGGATGTCACTATCAATTCAGCGATGCCGAAACTTATGGACTCACCACTGATATTTGTCATGGTTGATAATTTTTTCATGGTAAATCCTTTCCTAGGGGTGCTGGGTTTTTTGTGTGTGCTGAATGTGGATTTTGGCATCTTTGGAATGTCACTACTAATTTTAGCAACCCTGAAAACTAAGATCTCAACACCAATATCAGTCATTTCAGTTTATTTTCATTTCATCCCCTTTTCACTTCCTTTCCAAAGCTAGTGTATTCCCTCATAGGGGATGACCAATGACTTAAGTGGCATTGAGAGTGTAACTCTGCTCTTCTACATCTTAAAAAATGATGTCTTCAGCACCAATATCGTTCATTTTCTTATTATTTTTAACTGTCCCCCGTTCCATCTCTAGGGTTGTTAGGGGTATATTATCTGCAATGTGGAGTGAAAATGAACTTACATAACATTGAGGATGCCCTTATCCATCTCAACAGCACCAAAAAGTATGGCTTCGAATTTAATATAGGATTTTTCCATTATTTTTACATGCCACCCTATTCCCACCCCCTTCCTAACGGTGCCATGGATGTCTTACCCCCACAGTGCTTTTTGTCAGATAGTCGGTAATCTGTGGATCGATTTTGGTTGAAATTCCTCCTGGCACTCTAGAGTTATGGTGGGATACGTTCATGAAACATTCCAACACCTATTTCAACTCCTCGGGTGTGTATTTTTGTAAAATCCTTTCTTAGCAAATGTCTACAGCCTAAAAGGAACCTACCTGCTAAATTTCAAGTCAGAGCTTTGTAGTTCCTGAGATTTCATGATTAGTCAGTCAGTGAGCGGTATTTCGCTTTTATATACACAGATGATAAGAACGGGGTAGAATGTGATACTTAAATACATAACACGGAGATAACCTGTTGCCTTCTACAGGTACAACAAACAATGAAAACATCCATACCTTACTTGGGAATTGAACCCAGAACCTTAGACTTCAGAGGTGACCTCCGCCTACACCTCACGAGGCCCAGGGCGGAAGAATTTTTGGAGACCCCCCCCACCCCATATTTAAAGCGTATGGAGGCCCCTAAACATCTGTTTGCATACCTGCTAGTACATATTCAATACTCCGATGAATGAAAAAGAATTGAAATTTGAGTTTTATGTATTAATAAGATGTACTTTTATTTATTTTATGGCTTTAAAATGTTTAAAATAATAATTATATTCAAATTTATGAGTTAAAATTATATTTGGTGACCCATTTGGAGGCCCACTACATGAGGAGGCCTGGGGTGGACCACCTCCTCTACCCTCACCTAGGTACGCTACTGACCTCCGCCTCTAACCGACTGAGCCATCAAGTAGGTCTTTGAAAGATTAATGAGCTATTAAAATTAAAAAAAAAATGTATTATTTTCAACATTTTATATGTTAAGTTCTTTTCAACTTCATAATTGAATTGATGTTTTTTTATCTCATTGAATACATTTTCATTTAATTGTTCTTTATTTATATACAAATCATTTATTGTCCAAACATTATTGTAAGCTGCACAAGATGGCAGGAAGGTCAGTAAACTATTTTACATTCCAGAAGAAAAATTCTGATTCAAGCACTAAAAGAAAATTTGAATAACAATCCATGTCAGGATGGGGCTTCAGAGATAATGTGCACAAGCAGACGAAGATAGAGTACAGATAAGAAACATTACAATTATAAAAGAAAACAATAATAGCATGCATTAAATAATTATTTTTTTATCAACTGTTATTAAAAGTCTTATGTAGGGTATGGAAAACATGAATAATCTCATTATCTAGTGACTTGAATGTAAAAAATATTTAATGGGACTAAACAGATATAAAAATATTTTTTTATTTACTTAAAGCAATAAATGACTTTTTATTATAGAAGTAGTGATGGAGCAGGAAATATTTATCTATCAATTTGAACAGATTCAATCTGGAGATATCCTATATTTCTTTTAAAAATATTATACAGAAGGATTCATGAATTACACGATCCTTTTCAGCAAAAGGTAGTTGAAACGCGAGGCTTGTGAGTATTATCTTTATTTTGAGTACCGTGTTGACAAATAAGAGAGTTTCTTATGGCACAAGGGTGATACTTAAGTAATACAGACTTATCAAATTTTTATAATAGAAATACACTAAACAAAGGTTTAAGTGAGTCTCAGATATGAGAAAAACTTATTATTTCAACTATTCATTTTTGTATAATAAGAAAAGATGCAGTCTACACCCTGGAGTGTTCCCAAACATGACTCTTTAACATAAATGGGAATGTTCATTTGCAAAATGTGCACAACAGGAAACTTGTAAATTTAACTTACTACTTTAATTAGAGTTCTGAATACATAGCATGATATGTGCTTTCTGGAATTGGGATTAACAATGAGACTCCAGCCGTACTTGCCCAGGGTGTCTTGGGGTCAATCCATTTTAAGTGATCCAGAAAAAAAAAATAAAGTGTCGTTTTACCCCTTCAGAAAAAATTATTGTTTTGAGTGTTGTCTCTACTATTATTGGAGAGTTGAAAACTTGATTCAAAAAAACGTACCATGTCTGGTTTAAAAAGGATGGCAATTTTTGTCCTGCCTTGCACACAATTTTTGGCCTTTGTAAGCATTTATGTAAACATTAATATCTCAAGATTGGTTTGACCCAGCCCCTTAAAATAACTGACATTGTGTTTAGCACATTCTAGGCAACAGTTTCATCATGTATTTAATTCCTATAGTTATCTGCATCTCATTCCTTTCACATCTTGAATTAGATGTTTGAAAATGAATAAATTTGTTTGTGAAAGCAATTATCTTAAGTCTCAGGCTTAAATTTTTCTGCGCTTACACACGTATAATAGTGTATAGAAATTAATCTTTGAGACACGACCCCTTTCTGTGATGTGACCTTCCAAGAATAATATATTTTCACTTTTCAGTGTTTTTTGAAGGGTTTTTTGAAGACTAGTAACTGTTGGGGGACCTCATAAAAATTTGATATTTACCTGGTTCAAAAGTCTTTATGGCTGGAAACTACTATAAAAATTACAACTTTGAGATTCTACTGGAAGCAAAGATATTATTTTCCAAATTTTGCTAAAACTTTTTGTCTAGGCATACATTAATAGACAACTTTAAACCCCCAGAAACCTAACAATATGCTCTTTTAGGAACTTTTTTAAAATGATGTTTACAAGCTGAATGAGTCTGGGCAAATATCATCAGATATCATGAATACTCATTAATTCTGAACAATTCTCATAGATTCTGTGAAAATCTCACACATTATCATAGAGGATTGTTAGAGATTCTGAACGATTCTAGGTAGATCTCATGCTCATTAAACCTGAAATATTTTATATTTTCTTACTGATTCTCGAAGTGTTTCAATTGCTCACTTAGTGTTTAATTCGCTAATTGTAAGTTAACAATATTTTTTACTTGTAGAGTACTTTCATCACTTGAAAAAATTTAGGCGACGATACCGACCCAATATTTAAAATAATGTCCCAACCACCCGAGCTCCTCTCGAGCTACGTGCGCCAGGGTTTGGAATCGAAGACAGAAAATAAGCCTCTCTTGTCAAGGTGATTTTTACTTAAAGCTTAAATTCATGCATAAAATGCTTAAAATGTAAGAACTCTTGAATCCTTAACGTGGCTTCTTAGCATTGAGCCATTCTTAACTGACTTCAGCGTTGTGGTGGTGTCATCAGTTTTAAATCAATGGATGTGCTGTATTCGTTCTTTCCACGCTTCGTTTGATCGAACGCATGTTGTTATGGTGCCATAACCCGGACTGTGAAACACGAATTATAATTTTTAAACATTTAAATGCTTGCGAGAGAAAGTGGTAAAAACAAAGTGCGATCACGAGTCTCTTCTGCATTGGATAGTGTCGTTAGTGACAATGGGAATGGACTTACAGACCAAACCGCGACGAAACATGTTAGTAACGAAAATGTGTCCGAATTACTCGAATTTTACGCCAGCATCCCAGATTACGGCGAAGTACATCACCTCTCTGACGTTGAATTCTATCAGCGATTAAAATCATTGAGAGAGAAACGAAGAACCTACTCGCAAGAACTCCAGAACGATTCAAAATTTAACTCTCCGAAGCCACTACACGAGAACAATGAAATCAAACTGAAAAAAACGGGCTTTCGTAGTAGAAACAGAGAGCTAGGATTAACCGGGAAAAAGTGCGAGATATTCAGTCGAAATTTCTATCCGGCCTGGGGAGATTCGAATGAAAGTAAGAAAAATTCTCGAACTTCATTTTATGACACCGAGTACGGAGACCGATTCTTGTCCACTCCCGAAACGTTTTCTATAGCTTCATCTGATATTCATCATCAAAGAAAATGCAATCGTGCAAAAACGGAAGATAAAAGTAATGCACAGAAAAACAAAAATTCTAATAAGAGAGAGAACGCAAGCAGAGTGGAAAGTAGCTGTTCCATTGGTGCGAGCGATAAATCAACACCGGAATTCTGTAACAAATTTGAGTGTCTTTCGGATAGCGATAGTGGGTCGATCGTTTCTTATTCTGTATTGAATTGTTCCAAACCGTTGAAAAGAAATCCCAGTACAATCAAAACTAATAAATCCCCTTTATTTTTGACCAGGTGAGTAAGTAAAGACACACATAATTATCGATTCTTTTTTTTTAGAAATGCAATACTTTTCACATTTAATTGGAACGTTTGGTTTTTTTCTTTATTTTCTTATGAAATTTACATTCTGTTAGGAAGAAGAAATCTTGGACTCCTGAATTCAGTGAATCTAAAATATATTCTAATGATGTTAGTCTATCTAATATACGAAAGATCAAAGCTGTATTTCAATCAGTACCAGACCTTCGAGTATCTCCATCAAATTTTCATACAATACCTGAGCTGGAAAATGATGTTAGTCCATTAGTTTGTGAGAAAATTGAGAGGGATGCCATACAAAGGTAAGTCATAATTTTATTTCCTATATTATACGATATCTCCCGTCAATAACCAATTATTAACTTTGGATTTTTTGTACATTTTCATAACACTTAAGTTGAATATATTTTTCCTACCTTCCTTTTCACTGCAAGAGATCTATGGAACTTGGGCTTGAGTGAAAAGGCTTTTCTTGTGCATTGAATGTAGAGAAAATTGCATTTAATGAATTTGTTTTCCTATGAGTTGCCAGGGATGCCAGCAGATCATTTGACAGAGATATACAACTGTCCCGCCCCTTTCCCTTTTTATTTGTATCCAAAAAAATTTACAAAAACTATCAAGGTAAATAAAGACTTGTCTTATGATATATTTATACTTTTATTTGATGTATGATACTTTTCAATAATTGCAATTAAATCATTCAATGAAATAAAAATTTATTAAAATATTTATGAAAAAAAAGTTTACAATTCTTTCACTTTACCATCCTTGAGTATTTTCAAAAGTTGCTCATAAGCCAAAGGATACAAGCCCACTGCCTTTGCCCTTCCAAGTACCCATAAGCCACATAGTATGAAAGGGAGCAGAAGAGGGCTAAGGAGACCTTCAAACTTCTTGGAATATTAAGAAAAATAAATTAACTTAGGGGAGATCAGGGCTGGTTGACATACTTTCTACTTACAATTTTTTTAAAAGTGTTCAAAAGCATTACTGCTTAATAAGATGTTTCGTGAAATAGATTTGTCTTTTATGTCTTTGAATATTTTTAATTTTACATTGTCCTTATTAGTTTTTCAAGAAAGGTTTTTTTTTGTGACATATTGGAAATGTGTCAACCTGCCACTATTGGAGGGTAAAATTATCACAATACCTGGGATAAGTTGACACTACTATATTTGAGGAAAACAAGATATAAGCTAGGTATTCTAATTAATTGTTATTCATAGACATATTTATTGATAAATTCTTTTGTTGAGGTAAATAACCAGAAGTACGTTATTGATAAGAAAGACTTAACTTCCTTATTCTAATTTGCAAGATGTGGACTAGTTTTCATTGCTTGTGTTGGTTTACAAGCTTTTAGATGTGGGATTTTCTTTCATATTTGTGGTTTGGAAGCCTCTTGCAGTTTTCTAAGTGGCAAGTTAGTAGGGAAGCTGATTTCCTTGTTGCTTACCCTTATCAGTTGTTTTTCTGACCCCAGCTTTTGGATATGGCCTCACTGATTTTGGGAACACTGCTACTAATGTTTTGGATAACTGAATCCTTGATATGGGCACTGTACGTCCACCAGTTCAGGCCGATGACTGGTTATCTTGTATGGATGGTGTTATGGACCCAATTGGATCATCAACATTTTCCATTGTATGAAGTCTATTACAGAAAATGCTACACCCTTTTTATAGTGTCAACTAACCTTTATCCCTAGTAGTAAAGTAAATAGTAACCCCATTCAGTAAGAACCATTCTCTTGTACAGACTGATTGCAATTTTGAAGTCTATTTCCTTGGTATAAGCAAGTCCTTATTAGTTTTTTAAGAACCTTTTGGTATGCAACTTGTTGGAAGTGTGTCAGCCTGCCCTTATTGGAGGGTAAAGTTGTCATGGAACCTGGGGTCAGGGGGGAAGATAAATGGGTTCAATCTCCGTAAAACTAACATAGTCATCAATTATTGAAAAATATATTATTAATATGATGTTCCATATTTCTTTGAATCAAGTTAAATATTATTCATTTATTTATCTCTATAAAAGGACAATATTTATGTATAAATACACTCTTAATAACCTTTGACCACAATTTCAAGTTAACGTTTAAATTATTATTTCAGCTCTTGCTCAAATCTCCCTGTTCAAATAAATTGGCTAGTTATCTCTATAAAATTTTGTCAGTCATATTTGATGGCAGATGGTGTTGAAGCTTTCTTATGTTACCTACTAACGCAGATCACTTGAAGAATGTAATGAAGCATTAAATCTACCCCAATCTTCTTCCACACCTCATTCAGTAGGTGACCTAGAAAAAATAACTGGACCTACAAATTTAAAATCTGTGGAAGGCTGTGATTCAAAAAATTCTGAAAGTGAATGCAATTCTTCTTCAAAGAAAGGGAAATGCAGAAAAGTGTCTCCTATGAAAATGCGATGTAAGAGTGCTATGTGTCGTAAAAAAGTAAGTGATCATTAGAATTATGGTTTATTCCTTGTGTTATGATAACTGGTACACTGGTTTAATTATTTCATTCAGGAATCAGTTAATGAAGTGAAGTCCTGTTCTCTCTTTATTTTCTCAATTTTTATGAGAATAATTTAAAATTAAACTTAATTATATACAATAAGATGTTTTAAAATAATAATTTTATTTAATAACTTAGTTTGACATATTTCTGATGTATAAAACCCATAATCTCAGGGTCCCCTTTCCATGGGTTGTCCTTCAACTTGTGGGATAACTTCTGTTCCATCTCCTGAAAGTTTTACTTCTACTCTGTATAAAGGGTATCTCCCGCAGTCTGTTATGATCCCAAGTAAGAACAATTTAGCAGCAATACTAAGGATACAATCAACCAGGTAAGTTGTCATCAATTAGTTGCTAAGTCATGAAATTTAATGTGTCTGTGTGTGCACAAACTAGAATTACAAATACTCTGTAAACAATAAGTTAATGTTTTGATTATTTGAGCAACATTAATTTAAGAGTACTTCAATATTATTAAAACAATACTTAATTAGTTTCACCAGGGGCAATTTTTTAAATCCCAGCCTTACTTTATCAACTCTTACTCGAGGCAATTTAATACAGTGAATTAATTTGATTTCCTTCCTTTACATCAATTCCAAAGTTAATTATCTGGATTAATGTGTTGAATAATTTTATGTACACAATGGTTTGTAGGTTTCACCTTCTTTTATTGAATAGTTTGAAACATTCTTGAGGATCCAGATTTTCAAAAAGGTTTTCAAAAAGCTGAAATATCCTGATGACAGGTACTGCTGGCCAAGTTTATTTTTCCAGTTGTTAAAAAATGAAAATAAAAAGGTGAATTGACCTTGGTGTAAAAATGTACATTTTACTGACAAATGAAAAATGAAAGTGTTTAATACAATAAGCACTTTACAAAGTAATAACTTGTACCAGATGAATATAGTGCTAGGTTGAAATTATCAAACCTTGTTCATGTAGGTACAGGAAAGTAAGATTTATATATTTCAATAATATACTTTGTAAATTAAAAAAAGTATTTGGTACAAATCAAAACATGAAAAATGAACCACCTGAAAATATATTTCTTGTTTACAACAGGAATACATGATACTTTTGTTGATTATTCTTACTACACAAATCGTTGAAAAGTATTCCACACCCATAATACAATTAAAAACAATACGATTTTATAAGGCTTACCTAATGACTATTTATAGGCGGAAAATGGAACGTGATTTAGAAAAAAAATTGATTGAACTCAAAAGGAAAGAAGATGCCTGCATCAAGGCACATTTAGCTCGGCAGCAACCTGCTTGGCAAGCAATACAATATACAGCAGAAGAAGACATAGCGCTGCGCCGCATTTTAAGAAAAGAAAGAGAAAGCAAGCATAAGAGAGAGCATCAGCTGCAAATGAGTTTAATGCTTGCTCGAGTCCAACAAATTCCTCCTTTATTTGAACGGCAGGTAATTGATAAATTTTTATTTCATTCTTTTGGTTCTGATGTCGGGGGATTATTTTTAAGATTTAATCTTGTTGAAATATTCACTTAAACTTACATTTCATTAGGAACATTTTATTACCAGTGGGACGAATTTGTGAATAAGATGTATCATCTTCCTTCTAAGGTCCTAACTTTTCATCTAAGGTATGCAAAAGAAAATCGCCTATATTTCAGACTACTGTTATTTATTTATCACTAGCTCATTACTGCCAGGCTTTGCTTGTGACTTAATATGTAAAGGAGAATTAATTCCAATTAAATAAATAATAAAAAACTTACAACCTTTTATGGACGAATAATATTTATATTTTCTGTGAAGTTTTAAATTATTTATTTAATTAGATTATATAATGGATGTTAATTGTAGTAGAGAATTGATTCCAATCAGAGTCCTGTAATTTTTTCTTGTCATTCACATCAATCCAATAATATGTGTGTAGCAAGTTTTTATGATTTTATTTAATCTTTACCACATCTCAACATGGGTTTAATATAACTCTGCTTCCACTGGAAAGCTACATTATTCTGAAATTTTTCATGTAATGTTATTTTTTTATTCATCTTGAGATTTCATTGATATGCTTATTAAGACCTTTTTTTTAACAATTGTTTGGTGGAAGAGAGCAAAACTTTTTAGTGCTTTTATATTTCTGATCAAGAGATAATTAGAGGTTCATTAATATCTTAATCAAAGTGCAAATTAAAAATTTAAACTTGTTATTTAAATTGGATGACATATAGTCCAGGAGCCCAATGCAAAAGAAAACTCACCCATAAAACATACACCTAAAAATTTCAGCAAATATCAGCAACAGCAAGGAATAGTACAAAACTGACTGTCCGGCAGCGATAGAATTCTTACTAATCCTTTAAAAGCCACCCTTAAAGTGCTCGTTCGCGGTTTATGCCATTTTGTCGCAAAACGGTCAGGTTTTGGAGAAAAACGTCTATATGAAAAAATAATCCTCATTAGATTTCCTACAGAAAAGGTTCTAACAGTTTTTGAGATGGGTGTAGTCGCTCTCGTGCTGCAAGCTCCCCAATCAGGGAGTTTTCGAAATCACAATTATCCATAATTTGTCGATAAAGAAATAACGATTTTGGCATCTTAAGACCTCAAAAGAACTATTTATCCAGTGGTGGCGGTAAGGATTCGCCCCCACCCCCTGCAAGATTCTTCATGTGTCCCTTCTCTTAAAAAAATGGTCTTATGACCCAATTATCACGTATACATTAAATGAACTACTAAATCACATTCAGTATAATACATAATTTGCATTGTTATTTATTATTACTATTTATAATTTCACTCAAAATTCTTTGTTTTCATGTTTTTTTTAGATATGTCTCTCTAATTTCCTACTGCCTTTCCTACGTTACCTGATTTGATTCTTTGCCGGTAACAGGAACACAAAAAAGGATTCTTAGAATCCTACGTTGATATTTCCGACGCTTCTGTTGTGATGCGTTGAGCCGGAGTAGCGAACAACCCAATCTTCGCATACCCACTAAACTTGGTTTCGTGTCTGACTTACAAAAATATTAGTTGCAACAAATTGTATAAATGTATACGTTATTTAAATTAAACATATGTTCAATATAAAGCTGGTTATGAAAATTAGTCAGTTTTTCGGCTGTAATTTTTTTTTCACCTAGGTTTATCATCGAGTACACTACTTGTTTTGGCAGTCGCGAATTACTTTTGTTGATCACTGCCTTGCTTTGGAAACCTTTTGGCGAACACTTGGCGGTTGCGAAGGCTTCCGTGACAAGTTATGGCATAACTTATGCGACCAGGTGTCGATGCGTCACAATATTTAAAACGTCCAAATATTTAGTCAAGATGCAATGAATACCACAGGACAATGGTCAAAGCGTTTGTTTTAAATATTCCACCTGGACTGCTGTGGTTCTCACAGCATCAGTTTGGCCCGCAAAACCACTAGCGTTGGAAAATTGCAATTAAAATTTGATGGACTTCAGTGAATTTTGCTATCTCCATTTCAATCTCTGGAGATGTGTAGGGTTGGACAATGAGCCACACTTGAAGTTTTTCACGTATGGGAGGTTTAAAAATGTTAGGAGAGCTGAAAAGAGCGTATCCTCTTTTATCATGCAAATACAAAAGAAAAAACATTACCTTTACCTAGCAGCATTTCATATTTTACAGTTTTCGCAAACTTTTTTCCGGATCTTTGCGCCTATCAGAAACAAAAATTTCACAACTGACCTAAGAATAACTGGTACAAAAAACTTTATTTGCACATTACAGATATAAAAAAGAAAATCGCTATGTGATTCAGTCCTGGAGTTATTAACGCAAAAGTGAATAATGGAAACGGAATTGAAAGAATTGGGAGAGTTCGGGCACTTCGTTGACGAGGATTCCGAAACAGTCTCCCTCGTGCTTTTTTCATGGGGCTTCTTCGAAGGTCTTCAGTGAGAGGATGGTAGTTTCCTTTAAGATTCTAATTTCTTAAAACACCCAAAATATTTACATGGATTAGATTTTTAACTTAACTCTTGGCTCTTTAAGTGAAATGAGGAATCAATTCAGTTAAGAAGTGAAAAATGTGGAGATTAGATTGATACTTTGCATTATAGTCTATAAGTTCTTCTAAATATTTGTGTCTTAGGTAATCATTTTGTGTTGGTTATGTCGTTGGCAACAAACAATAATTAATAATTATCTATTACCGATTGAAAACGATAAAAGAAAGAGAGAGAAATACAGTGAAGATGAGGAACATCTGTGTCGTGGATTTTCACCCCATTTCGAGGCGACCGAATAAACCTACGATTCCCAGTCACCTCATGATGCAAAAGCAGAACGTAGCCCATCATTTTAAAGCTTAATCACCGTCCTCAAGAACTATGTGTTTATATTACATTTTTGAAGGAAAGGGATGAAACTGAGACACCCTGAAAACGTAATAATTATTTCATCAAATCAGCAGAAAATAGATTGACCTCATTTTCTCTGTCCTTTTTCTTACTCGCATATTTGCCCCGTCCCACGAGACTGGTGATCTTTACCCAACTATCCCTGCGTTCTTTTGTGGTATGAGATTCCACACGATTAGATCGGACACGTATTCATCTTCGATACATGCAAAAATTCAGCAAAAATTGTCTTATGACCAATAACATTTAATTAAAATAACATTGCTCTTTTATTGTAAAAATTTACTGTTAATAACCAAATGATTGGCACAAATAATCTTTCCTCCTGAAAAATTCGGTTGCTTCCCATGAGTACTCAGATAATGTTGGAGAGAGATTTAATTAATTTTAAGTAATAAAGTCCTCTCGAAGATTTCCAGACTAATGTCACTCGCCATCAAAGCGAGTAATTGTATCAGCAAGTAGCATGTAAATGGTGTTGTGTGAGGTCCATTAGAATTTCTAGTAAAAATGCCCATTGAATGGCTATTTGTTAAAACCAAACGGTCATTCATTTCAAGTGACCACCAATGGCGGAGCCATTGATGGCCATTCATTTCATATGGCCACCCATGGCCGTTTGGCGATAACAGATATACAAATCAATGGCCATTTTTACTAGACACTCTATGTGAAGGAAAACTTTCTCTTCATTCCGTTTTCATACGGTTTTCAGATCTGATTAAGAATCGTCATACGTCTCGCGGTTTTGTAACATAACACTCATCAACGTCCATATTGTTTTTGGATCCTAACACCGAAATTTTCACAAATGAAGCAGATTTCTCACTCTCATTTTCCTTTTCGTGTAGGCTCCTCGGGGGCGTCGAATGAGGCCACTCAACTGGATAAATTAACAGGATCAATGTCGAGTAATCTTTTTATGATTATCTTACAAACCCAACTTCCAAATGCGAGAACATTTTGTGGTAAGTGATTTCTTTTCTTTAAGTCATTTCACTTTTTTATTACTCTAACCTAAATTCTATTATTTACTTTGATGAAATATTTGGCCTCAAATAAGTGGTAACTGAATTACTATTAGGGAGACTATTCCTGCCCATTCTCATTTCTTCATTTTTCGAAGACCTTACTGGAATCGCATGTTTTCAAACTTTAGAATTTGTACTTTTTTCTTTCTTATTTGAAGTTTATATTTCCTGTGGTTGTTGCCTACTTTTGTTATTGCCCTCTGTGATATGACGTTATTAATCAGATGTGTTCGCATAAGAAAATTGAAAATGCTTTGCGGTATTTTTTATTTTGATTTATTTGTAAAAATGCAGTTTTCTCATTGGAGATTAGAGCACTATAAATTCTAACGATCATCAGCATTTGTCAGAATTTACCAGTTTATTCGTAAATTCTACTTTGCACGGTAGGTCCTTGGTAACTCTTTTGTTCCTAGAGACTTCCACAAGTATTGGGAATTGAAACACGAAATTGGCGGATGCGTTCAGCTTCAGTAGTGGCCCCTCTCAACGCTCAGTTTCTTTATATTGATTGAACCATCAAATAATAGGGTTGTGATGCGTTTTTAAAAATGGGGCTTCAGGGCTCGACGTTGTGATGCGGTTCTGTCCTGTTTTTCGTACTTCCAACGCGACGCGGTACGCATGCAATTGATTTCAATATCGCGAACCAAAGTACACCCTTTCCCTTCTACTGTAACGGTCAATATCTTTCTGGCCAACGCTGACTGTGTACCGTTCTCCACATGTCTACGTCACACATGCACCATTATTCCTGCGTCAAACAAAACTTTTCTGTATTTATAAGATTCGTTATAAAATTATTCTTGAATATCAAGAAACTTCTAATTGGACTCAACCTTATACTTCCCCGTGAAAATCCTTTTTATTGAGAAGTAACAAAATTGCAGGTATCAGCCTTTTCAGAGTTTCTCATACGTCGCAATATTGAAAGGTTCCACGACGACAGATTGGAATTGTTCATCAAATAATACATCATTTTCACTTATGTTTTTCTAATATACTTCGTACATAGTCATTATCGAGTTCTTAAACTTTTTTATATTTTCCTCGTATGTTTTATTTTTCTCAGATATTTTATGTTAATTTTTTCCTTTTTCTTGTTTTCTATTTCTGTGTTTCTGCCACCGTGCTCTGGGGAACGGGCAGCGCCATTGAGTCGTCACTTCGGTGTTGTGCATCCCCACCATTTAGATGTTGGTTTTATTTTACGCCCAGTAGTTCACCAAAAATTTCAACATAGGCTTCAAAGAATTTAAATTTCTCTTTATTTTGTATCGAATTTTAGCCATTTTTTCTTGAAAGTTAGACCAATTTCTTTAAATCTTCTAAATCAGTGTATTTCCAACAACTTTTAGAAGTTTCAATGAAAGTTACAAATGTATTTCATTTCTTGTTGAAAGAACATTTATTCAAAGTTCAACTATGACACGATTAAGTTAAGAGTAAATGATTGAAACACCAAGAACAAAATAAACAAAATTCTTCTTGATTGATTAATTAATTAACTAATTTCTTTGATTTGGAACTCATCTAACATATGTGAATTTGCCACTAACAGAATTTTGTTGGCTAATTTTTTATTTGGTATTCCAAACTCCTGAAAGTCCGGAGACCTCATCTCGAACATCCGCCCCTGTGGAACAGAATGGGAAGGATTGTAGCGTGCTCTAAATAGTTAGTCCACAAGTAGCGGGCTGAGGTTGGGTTGGGAGGTGTGGGCTTTCGTGAAGGGGCAAGTCTGTTAGGCCGGACGCACAACCACCCCACGCTGCGAGAAAAGTTTTTTATACGGATTTTTCTCCTTCAAAATCAGACCTCAATATACCTCACATAAAAACTATCATTATTTAGATTTTTTCATGCAAAATGATCCCGAATCCATGGTACAAACTTTGGGTTGGTACAGGATACTAACAATCATTTATTGTATAGAAATGTATGGGCGCAAGTGGCGCAGTGAGATTCAAAAACACAAAATAAGAGATGAAAGGACAGAAAGTGTTTATTGATAGCATCGTTGACAAGTGCTATGTTTTACAATAACTGTTTAAAATTCCACCAACAGTGATACGTGTTTGACAGCTTCGGTGGAGCGATTGGCGTACATATTCAAAGATGCCGGGTATTTATTGTTATAGTATATAGCAGTGGCTAGTCCAGCGATTAGCAGTGATAAAGGTGATTAACACAAATAAGACACGCACGCTTCTTTCCAGTTCGGGTGTTTATATGAATACTGTCGGAAACCGGAAACAGTACATACAGCACATAAAACAAAATATAGATGATATGGACTACATATTGCCAACCTAAATCCAACTCACTCCCTTAATCTTGACATCTAAATCACACCCTTGGCTTTAATACATCTCAGATGATTCAGACTAGTTAACCCTTTAGAAAGTATATCTGCAGGCATTTCTGTGGTGGATTTATGGCACAATATTATCACCTCATTTTTACATAGCTCCTGAACATAATTAAACCTGACATCAATAAGTTTAGTTCTAGCATCAAATCTCTGATTTTCAGTCAACTTTAAGGCACTCATATTATCATTATACATTAACACAGCACCACGTCGTCCACAAAGCTCAAACAGAAATCCTTTTAGGAACACTGATTCCTTAGAGGCATGAGTTATACTAACATACTCTGCTTCAGTGCTAGACAATGCAGTTATCTCTTGCTTCCTACTCTCCCAACTAATTGATCTTTGACAAAGATTAAATGCATATCCAGATACTGATTGTCTTTGTTCAAGATCATTACCAAAAGAAGCATCACAATATCCAACAACATCATCATCACACTTTGAGCAAACTCCATTACTTATAGTCCCTTTTAAATACTTAAAAATCTTCTGTACAGCATTCCAATGCTCTTTCCCATGACAATTGTTGAATTGACTCAAGTAATTTACATCATATGCAATATCTGGCCTAGTACACAATGATAAATACAATAAACCTCCATTGCACATCAATGGCACAATCTTTACTCTTAGTTAATGACAAACTGCACTCTATGGGATTCTTTATACTCACACAGTCTAGCATACCAAACTCTGACAATAATTTCTCACAATATTTTGTTTGGTCTAATTTTACACTATCTTTCGTTCTCGTCACTCTCATGCTTAAGCACTCAGACACTTGTCCTAAATCCTTGGTAGAAAAATTATTCGACAAAACACTCTTCAATTTTTCAACATGACACACATCATTAAAGAAAATAAAAAAATCATCTACATACAATGCAACTATTACAAGTTTCTCTCTTTTCTTCCACACATAAACACAAGGTTCATATTTTGATTGATTAAAACCAATTTGTCCGGATTGCATGAACTTTCTCATACCAACACTTGCTTGCTGCTTCAAACCGTAAACAGCTTTCCCTAGTTTACACACTTGGAAAACCCTCAGGTTGAGACATATATATCTCCTCTTTTAACTCCCCATTTAGAAAAGCTGTAAGAGATGTCTACTTGGTGGATTTGCAGATCAAGTTTAACAGAGAAAAATAATCTCTGTGTACTATACCTAACAACAGGAGCTTAGGTATCCAAATAATCTATACCATATTTTTTAGAACAACCTACAGCCTTGCTTTTTATTTGATAATTTCCCCTTCACTGTTATGCTTTATTTTGAAAATCCATTTGCTTCTCACAACATTTTTATCTTTAGACTTTGTTACAAGATCCCATACATTATTATCCTCATATGACTTGAGTTCATCTTTCATAGCACTTTCCCAATACAAAGCATCTCTACTTGCCAAAGCTTCACTTACTGTTGCAGGCTGTATAAGTTCGTTAAAACTTACATCATTATATTACAAAGCAGCATAAGTTCAAAATCAGGAAATTCCCTTCATTTTCTTTCTCGCAAGGGGTACCCTCTTTCAGATTCAGGGTTTTCATTATTATCGTTAATGACTTCAGCCTCCCCTTCAAATTCACCATGTTCAGCATCATGAAACTCATCAGTTGTTTCTTCTATTGGTACAGTCTCTACATCATTTTCTTCCACAAGATCAAAAATGGTATAGTAAACAATATCACTTATATCCGTCACAGTCTTGAAACTAGCTGTAAATTTGACATCTTCACAATGATTATTCAAAAACTTTAACTACTGACAGCCAACATGACATAACCTTTGATGCCGTAGGTTGTATTTTTCAATGTTATTCACAAGAACAGATTTTGCAACTGGTTTACCATCCAAGTGATATAATCCATTCACTCTACTTCCGATACCTAGCACTAAACCCGTAATATTATATCATCAGCATCAAAAAAATTACAGACTGTCGAAGTGAATGCCACAATCAGTACACTGACTAACTGATAAGAATATCACATTCAAACTAGGAACATAAAACACATAAAATATTTTGTCAATTGTGCAAGCTGCGGAAAATTTTATATCTCCTGTACCAGCAACTTTCAACTTCTCATTATTACCAACAATAACACTGTGATCATGTTCTCGGTCTTTGTAATTCACAAGCCATCACTTTTCTGGAGACATGTGTCCCTCAGAAGCAGAATCTATTACAATTGCACTATCAGACATTCGAGTAGACAAAGCACACAAAAAGTTCTCTTCTGAGAATTCTTTTTCTTGCTTTTCTGATCTTCAGCGCCAGTTTTCGATTCCTTCATGCATGAATGAATTATTATTTCAATTACGGCTATCGTAATTTAAATATCCCATTTTAGGTTTCGATTGAGATTGCTAATTTTCAAAATATACTTATATCAATTTTTTCCTTGGGGAACAAGGGGATACCTGGGTTGGACGCTGAGTGAGGTATAATTGGTGGGAAATTTAATTTAGTGACTGGATAAAACAATGACTGGTGTGGGCGGAGGCTTAAAATTCAAAGGGGGGCATTTTTCTGTCCCTTAAAGACATCGAAAAACGTTTTAAAATTCCTGAAGGTAGTCCTTGGATGATCTTCCTTATTTCAATTTTTTACGCAACCCTTCTTTGAAATCACAGACTGGATAAGGTAGTTTGCTCCGCCAGAGAGCAGACTTCATTCTTAAGTATAACATTGACAGCATTTTTCAAAACGTTTTGCGGTATTGTCGGGAGCTGACTTGAAGGTTTGCGTGAGAAATAAGACCACTGGTGGAGGGGAACCTCCTCCACCCTTGCGCGTGGAAAACGGGTACAAACATATTAGTTGTGAAGACGCCCGGTCGTGAACTCAGAGATGAGAGGGCTACAATTTATTTGATGGGTAGGACCAGAAGTTTCGTTGAAATGTTATCATCATGCTTAGGCGGTGGGGAAGGTGGCAATTACATTACTCATAGCCGTGAGCCTTACAGTCTGCTCCCGTTAATATGCAATGTAGGAACAAGAAAGACAAGTGGATGAGGCGACAAAGGCAATAATCATTCTTTAAATCTCTGTTGTTGTAAGATACATTATATAAGTGACCAAGTTTTAACCTAATTTCAAACCAATAAAGAAAAGGGGTGTACTCCATAAATATGTTCCGCTAAAATGCTTTTAAAAAGTAACTAGTGGCTACTTATTATTGTTCAGCGCTAGGAGGTTGTCTTATCTACATGTCGTCCATTTGAATTTCGATATCATAAAATACCCAGCTTTTCATTGACGTAGTGTATTATGGATAAGGGTAACTTTGAATGAACGAATGTAATTTATTTTCTTGTTTTCTAGATGCCTGTCCGCGTTCGCAGACCACAGTCTTCGGAAAAAAATCACTGTCGATGGAGATAATAAAGTTTGCCGAACTACCTTCATTTCCTAAAAACGCACAACTTCAAATGTATCTTTTACTGTCGCAAATTTTATGGAGACTGCAAATGACCCTGAAGAAATAATAGTAGTCATGAAGCACTACGTGTATCTTATTTTAGTGAAGAAATCAATCGTCAAAAATCTGTGTGAAACAAATTATGAAAAATTTACTTACATAATTAAGTATCATACTATTCAATTAGTGGTGTACGTATAGATTCATCTGGGATGGGAGATGAGAATGGGTTCATATTTGATCTAATTTTGTAAAACTTAGAAGATATTTACACTGGTGAGAAAGTCGTTAAGATTTGTCAGAAGGCCTTTTATTTTCATTACGAACAGCACATTTCTTACTTTGAGATTCATTATTCTTGGTTGGGTGTGTCTTCAGGTTTTTGCCCTCCCTGCTGCTACGTACACCTTATACCGCATAACACTTTCATGTGAGAATTGTCTTTCACTGATACTCTTAAGAATACGATTTACTTGATTTGTTCTGATATTCGTTGTCTCTTCCAAAATGTTCCAACATGTGTAGAAACACTTCAGTAGCAAACGCCTTTGACTTATTCTGCATTTTAGATTTGTGGCATCAATACAGAGTATTGCATTTCTGCGTGATGTGTGCTTGAGCAAAGATGTGTGTGCGGTCATGCATTTTAGTAACTCCTGTTTCTTTGGATATAGTGTTGCATGTTTCAATACTATTATGCGTGAAAAAAATGGAAAGGTAAAATACCTACATTAAAAGTTTGTAGCGCAATTGTTTTTCTGTTTCTTTCCCTAAACGGTGCGTGTTCAAACGACGGCAGCCCTAGTGACCCAGTACGTACGTACCATGGCCTATTATAAGTACAACCTTAGTGTGAAATTCGATCAAAATATTTGAAATTTACCGACAAATCTGAATGTGCGTGTTTACCCCTGTTACAATTAGCCCCTGGCTCCTTTACATAGTGTACTTGTAGAAAAAGAATTTATCAAGAAGGAAAATGATTTGATGAAGCACACTTGGTAAAACATTCTTCTACCCCGTCATAAATGTATTTGTCTTCAGTAAATTGCCATAACTTTGTGGACAAAACAATCAATTTTCCTGGACACAATGCATACGTCGTCTGTAATACAGATACTAATTATCGATTTCCAATATTTTTTGAAGTCAAAACCTGTAGTTCAGAGGACCTCCACATGTGCCGTATATCTACTTACCAAACGATGCGATTGATATGAATGGAAAATTTTGTTTCAACTCAGGAGCGCAATATATTAACACCATAGAGGCCTTAAAGCCTATCTTGATGGCTAGGTGGGGAAGAACGTAAAAGTTGAATCCAATCTATTTTTCCGGACCACTTTGATTTTACATGTCAGGAACTGTAAGGACCATTTAAGTCTGGTCACTGATTGACGAGGGTGGTGATCAAATAACATTCCAGGACCCCAAAACACTGCGGCAACTTGTCAACGGTGGCTCACAGTGGGCGAACTCCGCCACTGCTCGGCCACTCTTGCGATTGGGGTGCGGTGATAGATAAATAAAAGGTCGAACATTTGTACTGCGTACGTTAAGTCGTTTAATTAGAACATTTTTGCAACGGATGCCATTGAAACTACTTGTGTATCTCTCTATTGTTGCTGGCAAGTAATAAACGGCGGAAGCGTCGTTATTGCGTACGTTGAATAACAAGCCAAAAGGGCAGTTATACATATTATTTTAAGATTTATGTGGGCATCCTGCAAAGTTTTGAATTAGTTTGAAAGTATAGAATTAGTGAAATACACGATAGATGAAGATGTGACTGTTGGACGTGCACAGGAGATGTATACGTCCAGGAGCAAACTTGTTGACATGCAACTGATCAATAGGATACTGCTTCGAGAGAATTTGACGGCTATCGTAATACGAGAGAAAGATACGAGTAGGTAGTGCATTTAGATAAATACCATAATTCATTCCACCTGGCTGTGCTTATACGACGAGGGAATATAGTAATTTTAGTTCAAGTTTATTGGAAATGAAGGGGAAGGTGACGAAGGATTTGAGACCAATGGTTGAGGTGTTAATCTTTTTTGGAAAGTTCAATAAATAATTTATGTGGGCGGAAATTAACTGTAAAAATTAATATTTGACGTTAAGTACAAGACTAACTAAGCATGCGATAAATGGAGAATTCGCGGTGGTGTATAAAGGGATCTTAGATTCATTCTCAATGTAGAAGAGCATCACACAAACGGCGATAGAAGATAGTGAAATGATTACAGAAGGGAGGTTAGTCATGAAATGGCATAGAACACAGTAGAATTGTAGCAAAAGACTGGAAAGAAGTCGGAACTTTGTTACTAAATACATAGTTCTATGGTTAGAAAGGAGCAAATGATACGGAAGAATGGTGAAGTTAAGACTAGAGGTGAAGTTACGATAATGGTGAAGTTAAGACTATAGGAGTTGAATTTAATTGTTAAAAGTTTGAGAAGCAAATCGCCGGGGTATGGCCAAATTATAAACGAGATGATACGAAAGAGTTCTGAAGAAATAATACCAATGATGTTAAAAGTGTGTGATTTGAGTATAGTGGGAGATTAGTTTCCAAACGCAAGAAACATAGGAAAAAAATTTCTTAGAAGGCAAGCGTAGAGACCCAGTAAAATCACGATTCTATCACCTTAGAACAATTATTTTAACGTACGACAAGGTACTGGATGAATGGATGACTCAAATATTGATGCAATATTCGAAAGATAAAAAGTTCTCAATTTCGTCTGTATGGGTTTAGGAAAGGATGGAGTATGGATGATACGGCGCAGGACATAGTGGAGACGAAAATCGAAATATTGCCTAATTCTTGGATATTTAAATTCCACAGTAGAAAAATTGAAAAGAAACATAGAAAATATTTCCTTTATGTTCCTATCTCATTTTCAGGAATATGTCAACAAAATAGGAAAAATACGAAATATACTGAAAGAGTATACTAGGAAAGGATGAGTTCTAACAAATATAGTTCTAACATAAGTTGTGTTGTTAAACAATTGTAACAATGTTATGTATATCAAGTAACAAAAATCAATACATTGAGTAATGTAATGACAATGAACGAAGTAATTAATATGACAACTTGGTGATGAAATAATACGTGAAAGTGAGGGAAAAAACGCACTACCTGCTTGTTGTGGAGGTATTTTTAGGTTCAATTAAAAAGAAGTTGTATGTTTAATATATATTGCTAGAAATCATTTATAAAAACAATTATAACTACAGAATATGCGTCTTCTACAATTCTCTGTGAAGCAGGAAAGAAGTGCGCATTGGTGGCTGCTAGGAACCGACACCCGGCGCTAACAAGTATCCGTTGTTTTCATTCGCATTTAAAAGCATTATTCATTCCAGCTGACCGGCACTGAGTGCTGGAAGCTGATAACCAGCTTTCTAACAATAAGTGTGTGTATCATCAGATTCAATACTGGGCGCCGGTCGTGAGCCATTGCTTCAAATGGAACCTATTACACTACAATTAGTGGCGGGTAACTTCTACCTACGCGGATACGTTTAGGACAGCTCTTCATCGACGCAATTCGACTTTTTATAGTTATAAGGTGAAGAGTTGCACCGCCTAGGCCTCGACCACTAGTAGCCGGGATGTTCGGCAATCAGTAGCCCTCCACTAGTGGCCTAATGTTAGGGACCTAAGGGTGGCCACAAGGTATTACACCGATTGCGGGACGGGCAGAGTGCGACCGTGAAGAAGAAGCCAAATTGTCCGTTCACTTCTCTCACAGAAGTTTGAGTGGGTGACTTTCTTACGAAACAAACCTTTTCGTCTTCAGTGGAACATCTACCTGTGCCTTCATGCTGTTGAATCTAACTCAACCTTACGAACGCACCGGTATAAAACATGTATACAGAAGAAACCCATCTCTATTTCCTATCTCAGATAACTCGCTAACTACGTCTTCTCCACCCCCAGCCTCCCGCATTCCATGTCTCATGATATAATTTACTCCACGGAGGTTTTGAACCTATAATTGTATGACACATTCCATTGGCTCTCAGATTTAGGTGTTTTGATTCAAACGCTAGAAAATAGTTTTGTGTCAATGACCTAGAAGATGTAAGACAGCATGCACATGTTATCCAAGTATTCTCAAAGCACATTGTAAACACTAAAATAGTTCCATGCATATTCTTAATAAAAATCTTAAATTCATCTCAACTATGACATGTTAAAGTGTTTGTCACATTTTGATCCATTTATTCCTTGAATACCTCCTTGGAGCTATCCCACATATGAAAAGTTAACAACATATTAAGTGCATTATTCCATAGAAAGGGAGAAAACTGAAGTGAAGAAATTGTGTGACCAAGGGAAAGCGCCGAATACAAAATTTTTTGGGTGTCAATATTGTGACATTTTACTGCAAACATAAAATTGCAAATCAAATTGGAAATTAAAATTCTGGACTGGGAATGTTTAATTCCCAATTTTTTCATATACATCAATGTGACAGTGCTCTTTATTTATTTATTAATTTCAATACCAACTACTACTTAGAAAAGGAAGAGTATTCTTGAAAAAAATTATTTTAAATTTTGGTAAGAAAAAATAGAGAAAACAAAACGAATTAAATATTAAAACTTATTATTGTACTGAAACATTACTAGTTATATGCAAAACACCTTAATTTTATTTCAGTAAATTTCTATTTTGATAGCATTTATTAACTTCTGTTGCTGTTCATCCATTCTCGTTCTAATCATTAGTTTTCTTATGTACCTTTTAGAAATGGATTGGAGTAATGATAATGTCATGGAGTTCCATGTTTGTTGAAAGGGGGAATGAGTTAACAGGAATTCTGAGTTGCAATGTCATAGAAATAGACGTGAAGTTTTATTGGCTTTACTTGTACTTTTAGGTTTCCGATGTATAAAGTAAATGAGAAAAAATGCTTAAAAATCAACAATATGAACTGTTAAGAAGGGTTAGCGAGAGAACATATATTTTAACGATACTCCAATTACCTTGGGGATGAGTTGTCAAAACTAGAAAAGTTTTCTTCTTTAATGTAAATTTGGAAATTACATTTTCATTATTTATGCCAAATTTGTTTAATTTAGAAGAAGAAGAATGAAAACTAAGCTTTTGAAAAATCTACGAAAATAATGGCAAATTTATATTTTTTGTCTAAATATTAATTGTAGAATGAGACTATGTGAATATTGGTATATTTTTATCAGTATACTTAATTTAAGAATGGAATTTTGCTATCCTTCAATATGAAATAATAAACTATGAGCGAAGAAAGAATTATAAGGGAAAAATAACTTCAATTACACCCATTTTATTCTACTAGATGTGTTAAATGAGATTATTTAGTTTCATAAAACCTTTTCTTTGAAAATAAAATTGGATTTGAGATGAGTCAAAAGTAATGCTCAAGTTAAAAAAAACAAAGTTAAAACCACGTGTTATGCATTAAATATTCATCCTAACATTCTGAATTGCTTATCTGAACGACTTTAAAATTCTAGTGACCCGTTTTGTCCTGCGATCCCCTCATTTTTTAGTCGGACTGTCGAAGGAATTAATGTGTCAAAAATAGTTTTTGCTTCGTCAGGACACTGGATTATGCTCTTCATTGAACATTAGGTACAAAGTTAGAAACGTGTGCTTCCCTTTCGCGTGTGTTACTGAATGACCACACCCTGTCACCATGGGAACCTAGTGGGCGTGGTTCTATTACAGAAATATGGCTCAGGGGTTGGAGGGAGTCTGTGTGGGAGAGTCGGGGAGAGCGGTTGGCCGACACCTTTCGCCTCCCTCTCGACGGCCGACAACCATGGGGAACAAGGTGGTCACGTTTACGGAGGAACAGTTTGAAGACTACCAGGTGAGAGGACTCTACGATTTATTCTCACATTATAATATTTATCTTTACAAAATTAAAATTCTTCTGCGCCATTACGTTCCGCTCTGGCTTCATCCCTACGTGTTATAAAACACAACGTCGCTGTGTGTGTGTGCACTTATCACAGGAGAACCATTCAACTTATGTGATTTTTTAAATTCATTGATATGCGGCGAGGTTTTAGTATTATGTCGTTACGGTATGAACATAAGAAATAAGCAGTGACGATAATTGGGAGACACGTCTGAAAAGAAATCTATATTTGGAGAGGTTTATTTCTACGTAAATGGTGGAGATGCATGGCAACAATGCGTGGAGATAAAAATAAAGTTCATTATTTTATCTGAGAAAGCTATTTATTTAACTCTACTTTTCTCCCTTTGCATTGCATACTTAAGCGATGGCAAGTACTTCTGGATAGCAAATATATTTCGAAAAGTATTCAATAATGTTTAGGAGAAAACGATGTGATGGATCTTATGACATCCTCTAACTCAGGGGTCGGGAACCTTTTTTGGCCGCTGGTCAAGATCAACCAAAATACGAGTATTAAAGAGACGTTTGGGTCAGAGATATTTTCGTTTTTTAAACAGTTTTTTGGTAAATAATAAGATATATTTTATTAAGAAAATAATTACAAACATAATGGAATGAACTTTATTTATAAACGTTCTCTTCGATATCAATGGCTCCCCTAAAGAACTTGTGACGTCAATTTAGTCAAGTCTGGTTTATAGTTAGTCGTTTTAAGACGAATATAAGCATCTGAATTTTCGGTAGTTAACCTGTTACTGCTTAATATAAATTTCATTTGTGAAAATATTTGCTCACGTTTATAAGTTGAACCGAATGTGGACAAAATGGCAAAGCCAATTTTTTTCAAAGATGAAAACTTTGCAGGAAGTGATGCCCAACATGTTGATATCATGAGATGATTATCTTCTGTTTTTTCCAAATCTTTCCGCAATTTATTAAATTTATCCGTCCATAACGTTGAACTTTTAAAATCAATCATTTCTAAATTAAAATTGTCAATTTTTAGATGTTGAAAATACTGCAAATTTAAAAATTTTCTTCTATTTCCTCGGGCTTTATTATGAATGTAAACATTTCTCCATGCTTCTTAAAACTTTGAAACCGACTTTCATATTCACTTTTAATGACGAAAATCCAGCTTTCGAACATATTTAGATTGCTTTCATCGATATTTTCTTTTTCATTTTCCCTTTTTAACACGGGAAAGAAATGAAATTTTTTAGTTTTTATGTCAGTTTCAAATATCATTTTTGAAGTAAAACTCTTCCATTCCTCATACATTTTCAAAATTGTGTGGTTATTTCCTTGGAGTCGTACGTTGAAATCATTATAACGGTTCATTATGCCTGTTAAGAACAAAATTCTTAAAAACCATTGTTTATCATTGAGTTCGAGATCATTTTCACCGATTTCGTGAAGAAATATTTGTATGTCATCAAAACACTCTACAAATCTATTAAGAACTTTGCCTCAACTTAACCATCGTATTTCAGAATGTAACAACAAATCTCCATATTTCGATTCAATTTCCTCCAAAAAAGCTTTAAAGCGCCTGTGTATTAATGCTGATCGCGCTATTATCGTGTTTACGATCTTAACAACCTTTTCCATTACATCCTTAAGTTGTTGCGTAGACGCCTTTGCAAATAAATTTTCTTCATCTATGATACGATGAAACGATAAAAGTGAGCGGCCAAGTTCACTTTCCATTAGTTTTACAAATCCAACAGTTTTTCCTCTCGTACTTGGAGCACCATCAGTTGTTATGGAAAACAATTTACTTTTTAAATCCAATAGTTGCCCATTTTTGAAATTTGTAAACTCTTGTACTTTACGAAAAATATCAGTGCCTTTGGTTGTGTCATTCATTGAAGCAAGAACGCATAGTTCTTCATTGACATTCGAGTTATTTATTGATGCAAATCTAATAATTATTGCAAGATTACCAATACTATTTATATCGGTACATTCATCAATTGCAATGCTAATTATGTCACAAGATAACAAATCATTTTTCACCTGTTAATCAATATTTTTGGCCATATCTTCTACGCGACGCTGGACTGTTCTAGCAGACAATGGCATTTCTTTGATTCTCTCAATTATTTGTTTTTTATTTGCGAAGTCATTAAATAAGTGTTCGGAACAATTTATGAATGCGTTTTTCAAAAACTCGCCGTCTGTAAATGGTTTTCCGTTGGTACCAATGCTAAGAGCTGCAACATAGCTGGCAGATGTAGCGTGATTGTTGCTGGTAACAAAATTCTTTAAGAACTTATTTTGCTTTCCAAAATTTAATACACGTTTAGCAATGTATTCAGATTTATCTTCATTTGCCATTTCACTCATCTTTGTTTGAAGAAAAGTGTCGCTCAATATTGTAAGTCCTGCCGGTAATTATATCTGTACATAAAGTACATATCAATTTGTCACCATTTTCGATACACCCATACTTTTCTGTCCACACATCTTGAAATAATGTCTTTTTTTGCTTTTTGTTTGTTCATGGTAATTTTTTAAAAATAACAATATTTATTTCTCTAGGTAATAATTATTTAGCTGCGTTACTATAATTGCGTCACTATTCTTGTGCTACTGAACATGTGCTATAACTATAACTGACACACAACTGAGAGAACGACACGCGCGTCCAATAATGGTAAAATTTGTTCGGACAATGTTGCTGTATTCCGCCTACTATCATTACTGCAACTTTGTAATCGACATNTAATTTGTTCGGTCAATGTTGCTGTATTCCGCCTACTATCATTACTGCAACTTTGTAATCGACATGGATCTTATATACATAAACACTTATGTGTATAAAACCCATGATAATCGAACTAAAATGTTGTTCTTAGTATCTATTTTTAATTTTTTTTATTCTCAAAATGTTTGTTTCATGTTTATGTTTTATAATTTATTTTTATGTATTATACTTTATTTTCGGAACTAAAGTGGGTCTCTTGAAATTATGAAATGAGTCACTTGGTGACCCTCGGGTCATAGGTTGCGACCCCTGCTTTAACTCATACATGACTCAAAATGAAAACAATATCAAGGGTATTTCTTAAGTGGAAACATGATTAATTCGACAATGAAATGCTCCAGGAAACGGAATCACGCTCTCAGACCGAAGTCAAATCTTCATTGCCATTGTTGTTACTATTATTTTAGTCTGTTTGTAAGTTAACAAAGATATTATATATACTAACTTGGTTCATAATTTTTCTTTAAAAAAATGAACACTAAATTTAGACATTAAAAATTCAAATAAGTTTGAAGAGATAAATTCATGTTATAAATATATAAAATTCTGTTGTAAAGCTTTTTGACAAACTGTTAATCAGAGGAATAATAATTGTAATGTATCAAAGATATTTTAGAATTTTAGATCATTACGTAAATAAGTTGTTGAAGAACGTATATTTTCATGAAATTAATTCGTTCTTCGTTTTGTGCGTTTAACGCGAAAAAAATCTATATTAATATCCTAACAATCGGTTGAATACTTCAGATTTTACAAAGGTATTTATGGACGCTGCCGCCTCTGTGATGAAACTATATAGTACTATTTAAGACATGATATTTTTTTGCTAACAATTAAAACGAAGACAACCGCAACAAACACTCCATTGCAAAGCCGGTGTAAATCTCCAGTCAATTTGAACAACAACGCATTTTATTTTGTTTAAACTATTCGCTTGTAGAGTCCTACTTATAAAATTGAAGCAATTTGTCTTTTGCAGGATTGCACTTTTTTCACGCGGAAGGAAATTTTACGGTAAGTTAAAAAAAATCCCTTTAATGGATTATCGAGTTTTCTATTACTTAATGAAATGGAACCATTTTATTTGCACTTCTGAAGTCGCATACCGACGAAATGTAATCAATGAGTTTATTTTAACATCCATTATGAAACAACCGTAATTCTCAACATTAATACAGAAAAATTTTCGTGTGAAATCTCGATGTTTAAAGCGTGGAATTTTCGCTAATTAGCTAGTTTGCTAATTGCCCATTTTCCTTTAAAATTATTGCCTGTTTTCATTGATTTTTTTATGGAATGACTGGAAAAGGGACGAGTAGTAATTGCAATTGATAAAATCAGCGAAATTTTACTTTAAAAAAATATGAATGGGTGTTTAAAACTATTGCAGATCCTGGGTTATCCGAATGTCTAGAGCATCCGTATCAGTTCCATTATCTAAACATATTGTTATTTACAACTTTGCTCTTGAGCTCAAGAAAAAGTTTCAATGCGGAAATTTGTGTGAGACCTATAGCGAAATAGTCGATTTCATTATTTCTTATACATTATACTGTTCTTTGGATTAAGTTTTATAACTTGTTGTGGACAATTAGACATTAGCAGTGCCCTATAGGATTTAGTTGCGATGGCTGAGAGGGGGTATGCCCGTGGCCTACCTGCTTTGCGCATATTTGTTCTGCAATGTGTTATGTTTGTCAATGTTCAATGTTTTTGAATATTTTTTAATAAATTTCTTTATAGAATGCATGGAACTTTCTATTTAAAGTATATTAATTTATGTTTATTTTACATGTTATCCGGATTACCTGGATTTTGATTATCCGGTCTCTGTCGGATCCCAGTAGTCCGGACAAACGAGGTTTAACTGCTTAAATTTGTCGTCTTCTATGCTGTTAAACTGAAGGAAGAATTTTGCTATCAAATAGTAAACACATCCTCATGAAAATCATCTTTTATTGTAGGCAATGTTTATATTTGATGAATTGTGGGACGAGACGTGTTGTTCCAATTTTTTCAGGGTTCACAAACGCTTTCGAGAAGTGAGTCCTGATTTAGTGCCCAAATGCATGACTGCCAATGAACCTGTAACTGTTCAGGTTCCAAGAGAAAAAGTAGAAAAGCTTCCAGAGCTGAGGGTGAGTGTGTATAACGGGGTGACCTTAATTTTTAAGTTAAGAATTACATCTGGATTTTGAGAATATTTTATTAGATGACGTAGTCAATAAGAGTATTTTTTTTACAACTAATCAATGTTTAAAAGTTGAAGACGTGGAAGTTTGATGTTTCCAACGAATAGGAGATTGGATTCACCGATTAAGCTGCGATTTATCTACGAATATTTGTGTAATCCCTTCAGATTTTATTGCAAATTAATTGATACTAAAGCTCGCGTGATGCACACAGTTCTGGCAGTGGAATATTCAACGAGCTAAGCTGGATTATTTTCTTTGTATCGATTATTCTGCATATATGTCACTTCCCAAACATCAGAGGTCAACTCTTAATACTCTTAGGAATACGTTTAGAAAAAAGTAAGAATGTGTTTCTCATTGACTTCTACTCAAGTTTACTAGAATATTTACTCTTAGTGTAGTCTACTGCCCTGGTGATTGGAAACCTTCAAATGGTGTTGCGGTCCATCCATTGATAAATACTGAATTATTTTATTTGAAACACTTTCTAGTACAAAGCCAAATTACTGCGAAATTCCATTTACCCGGAATAATTGAGAATTCGGGGAATTGGAGAATTAGAACTGAACGTACTTGAATATTGTACAAACACTGATTATAAAGTATAGAAGATGGGGTAACGACTAAATAATTATTGTCGAAAAAGTGGTTACAAAATGCATATAAACTCGTGGAAGACAATAAACTAATTTACTCTACGCAACCAAGTGAGGGACCGTCCCATCCGAATCAAGGGCCCATGATTTCAAAAGGGCCCGGTTAAAGTTGTGGAAATATTTGCTAAACGGGAATTGATATCTTAATCGGTATTATACATAATGACGTCCAAATGAATGCCCTACTTTTGGAAATACAATAGAACTCCAATTATCCAATCATCCGGTCTGATAGTAGAAAAAGGGTTATTCTTTTAATTATTTTACACTAAACTATTTTTATTCTTCTTACTGTAATGAGCTAACTGTAACTACTATAGACCTATTGTATCATTAAATTGCTGTTGTAACTCTTTAAAGTGGGTTATTTTTAGTTGTGAGTTAGTTTGTTATTGTAGGTTAGTGTAGTTTATTCCTCAACATATATTTTTTTATCATTTTACCTAAAAAAAACGACTTCTTAGTAAGATATCCAATTATCCGGTTACTAGATTATCCAGACTGGTCCCAATTGATCCGGGTAACCGGAGTTGTACTACAGTTTACAATTTAACAGATTATGTGGCGTGTGAATTTAGCTACAATTCTTTGCTTTTCTACCTGAAATATTCTTCAGGAAAACCCGTTTCGACAGCGCATTTGTGAAGTGTTCTCGCGAGACGGAAAAGGGAATCTAACATTCGAGGACTTCTTGGACATGCTGTCAGTGTTCAGCGAGCAAGCATCGAGGGACATCAAAGTATTTTACGCTTTCAAAATTTATGGTAAGTAGATAGGAAAGAGCTACTTAAGCGACATAATGTTGACCTATATAAAATCAGTTACAAAAGAAGTCACTCGGACGTTGGGAAGTGGGTTCATTTGGACGTGAATTTGTTTTCCCGTGACCATAAGCGAGTTTTTTTTATCTTGAAACCAGATTTTTTTTCGTTTCGTAAATCGTAGAAATAAAACGCGAATAGACATTAAGAAATATATTAATTTGTTGAAATATACCTTTTGCTCTGTGTCAATTAGTGTATAATATTTGTTAATTTGTGAAAAAATCCTTAAAGTTTTCCTTTAGTTATCGTCCCACAGCGAATTTTCATTACCACTGCTCGTTTGAGAACACGTCGTGACTGCGGTAAAATCTGGGATTATAGTAGTATGAAATAAAGCCTTATTAGTTCATGTTATCCTTTGCCTTCTGTACGTCACATCCAGTCTTTTAAATTAGTTTTTCATTCGAAATAAAGGAAGATGCCGATGTACGAACTCTTTGAATGGACTATGTATTACATACTTTTAAACGACTTTGCTATATTTTACTGTTCCATGTCTCAATGAACAAGTGCACGAGAAAGCAAATACTATGTATAGCTTTGTATCTGCCATAAATTAATTCATGGTAGTAAAACTCAAATATGCGACTCAAATATTTTTCCAAGTTGTTTCGTAAAATTAACTTCAAATTCTCTGTGGCGTTATATTTGACTTCAGTGACCATTCATTATTCGGAAGCTATTCCTAAAACGTTTTGACTTTGAATTGTTGAAGTCTGTTAAATGGAAACCCTTCAATTTCTTCCTCACGTACATGTACTCAGATGTACCGAGTGTGTAATCCGCCTTTTCCACGTCTGCAATTCTAACTATGGTTCAATAGAACAAGCCTGTTCAAAAAGTGACCAAGAACATCTGTGTAATTCGTGATTTCTAACTTCTCTAATGATGTTTTCGTTTCTAATTTCTTCTTGGTGTACGAAAATCATGCGGAAATGACATTCGGATCTCTTCTGTAGTATACATCATTTTAAAGGTAATTTGTGGAAAATTTTGAAAAAATATTCGTGTAGGATGAACGGATTAAAAATTTATGCTGATCAAATCGCTTAAATTTGTCCTAAGATTAATTGTGCCGAAGGAAAAATTTGTATTTCAAGAGCACATTTATTTTCAGTTTCAGTCTCTACTGCTTATGCTGCCTAGTTTACTAACCGATGTATTTTAGTTCGTTGGTTACCGTTGTCGATGTTTCAGTCGATGTCTAGTGGTTAATTTCTGTTTGCTTGGTAATTTAATGGTGGCAGCGATCCTCTTGGATTTCCACGGAAGTTTGCTCAAACAAAATTTCATGTCCGATTTCCATAGAGTGGAGGGCAAACGCTGAGCTTTCCATTCGAATATATTTATAGTCTCTGATATGCTTCTTTCTGAATTTTTCCACTGTTCGTCTCGTGTACCTAATATAAATTGTGTTCTACGTCGGAGGCGTGGCAGGTCGTGCGTGATTTGGACGCTTTAGTTGGGTCCTGAAAAAAAGCCAACATCAAACCCGTCTATACTGCTTCGAATTGCTCACGTAGTGGAAAAATACTACCCCTATTGCTTTCATAGGGCATAAGGGCTACCATATGCTGAGTGTTTGTAAGAAAATTCACATGAGGCAAACATTTTTATCTTGGTTGTCTAATTTTTATTATTGGTAGAACAAAAAAGGACGTTCCTCCAAGCAACGCGTTGATTGATATTTTAAAACATTAAAACCAATACATTGAAAGAAAACAATATATTTTTATAAATGTCTTGTGAACATATACTGTTTTTGTGTGCCCCCCAAAATGTTTTACAAATTATGTTTTCTCTGTACTGGATGGTCGTAAAACGTCAAAATTTGTTGCGTTAAAAAGATGTAATGAATGCTTCTAATCGCTCGATCAAAAACAAATTTATATGAAATTAGTTCCCAAGTATAAATGAATAGAAAAAACTCTTGATTATTTGGACTAAGAACTCTCACTGTAATTATTTGTAACATAAAACTTATTGTTATAAATTCTGAAGTAAATTTGTATTTAACCATTTGATATAACAGAATATCGTGGTTTAAATTGAACGACAACATATTTGACTTCCAAATTAGCAATAGACATTACTTTTGAGGATACTAGATTAGCAGTGTGACATTCTCCTCTCACTCATCGGTATCTCTCGCAACTTGGTGATCAATCCATATGTGAGGAATATAGTTCTTCTGCGACAGTGCGTCACCTACTAACTGATTGCAGAAAATATACCAGAATACGGAGAAACATTGCTATGGCTGCACATTTACCAACAATTCTCGTCAATGAAACGGATCATGTTAATAAATTATTGAAGTTTATAAATAGATTCGGTCTCCTCCCACAAGTACACGGGAGGGATAAAATTATTCTTCTTCTTTCCTTTCGTTCTTCCTTTTCCTATCTTTGTAAAATTAGTTTTGAGAATGTAGCTTAAAAAATATAATCTTTTAGGCAACTGTTGTCTGTCCTTTCCTATTATCTTTACGTTAAGATATGTGGTAATTCAGGAGGGTTTTAGTGGGTATGGTTGCGTTATTCGGCGAATCCCACACACGGGGAAGAGCTCTCCCGCGTTGGCTCTCCCTGTGGTGCGTAACTGCATTTTCCCTGTCCCTTGTGGGTTCTAATAACCTAGACGTTGGTGAGCCCTAAAGCCCCAATTAAAAAATATTGTAGTGTGATTATTGCTTAATTTTTGTCCGTATGGTCTACTGTAAACAGATTTCGATGGAGATCAGCACCTAGGTCTTGGCGATCTGGAGAGAACCTTACGGCTGCTCACACGCAATGAATTGGCTCCAGAGGAAGTGACTCAAGTGTGTGAGAAAGTGGTGGAGGAATCGGACGTGGATGGAGACGGCAAGCTCTCCTTCATGGAGTTCGAGCACGTCATCACGAGAGCACCGGACTTCCTTTCAACGTTTCACATTCGCATCTGAAAAACGCACTTAATCATTACTTTTTCATGTAAATGTGATGTATTTTATCTGCTGCATATTCCAAAATAAATGGTGTAAACGATTACAAGATTTATAGAATGCTATGATTTAAACGGAGCCCCTCCCTTTGCAGACAGCGTAATCCCGGGGAAGTAAACTCTCGTAGATAAAAGTTAAAGGAAAGAGCAAATGAGGGAACAATAATTGTTCCTATTTCCACAGACTTGACACTACCACCAGGGTCGGGATGAAGTACGGGGATAACACACCTCCCTCCAAAAACATATCAAAAATAATTGACATGTAATTGGAAAACGCTTAAGTGCCAAACATGTTTTTTCAGGAGAGACAAAAAAATCAGACTGATGGAACGTCATGATTAATTATGAAAATTTTTCGAAAAACCATTATATATTTCTTGTTTGATATTGTAACTAATGGTGCTTTAAAAATAAAATTTCATCAAAATTTAAAGTGTTCTGTTGAGACCATTGTAAATGTCAAATAATTAAACTATGAAGGATATTCGAAATGACACCAGTGATTTGCAAATAACGCTCTAAATACCGTGGATAGTATTCAAAAGAGTGTCTGTGCCACGCCTGATAACCATCATTTTACCTCACGTTACGACAAATTAATGAAAAGAAATTTAAAAAATATATTGTGGAATATTTTAGTATATATTTCCCAGACTGTTGTTGCATAATACATGTTAGTCTCGAGACGTATAATTCTGCGCTATCTTTTGAACGTCATAGCAGTTAAACTGTCAACCGAAGGCACTTAGACCGATTATCACAGCGTAGGTGTTGTCAAGAAAGTTTTTCGCGAAAAAGCAAAATAAACAAGAAAAAAAACAAGATTACTTGGTACTTATACAAAACGTTTTCCATGTACATGCCTCAAATGTGCAAATCCCCCTTTCCTTAACACATTCTTTAGTGGTGTCCTGTAAATCGCTATAAATATAATCCTGTTAATCAGCACGGTCTCTACGAGGCCGTCCGGAGGGCTTGGACCCCGAAAAGATAAACAATCCTTCCTCAATGCCTTGCTCAATGCCTTGCTCACCCTCGACGCACCCTCGGCAGCTACTTGGATGACTTCCTTCGTGAATTGGTCACCTAATAAGCACAAAAAATTACTAATATTTCATTCTTCTCACTCAGACAATCCGGACTTACACAATTTGTAATGTTCATGCGATTAGAAAAGAAAATGAGACAATGGACAATGCATCATTAAAATTTTTGCTTTTTAAGTGTCCGTAAAAAATATTTCATTGTTTTGCTGATAAGTACACATTCCTGTAATAAAGAATGTATGTAGTAAACTAAAGTAAAATTTTTAAACGCTAATCATGACATGAAATAATGGAGCTGTGTGATTCCATTATTTTATAAACTTTGAAATCTAACAATCAAATTTTGTACAGTAACATTGTTATTTGCTCCATAGTATTTTTACGAGAGGAGAAATTGACGATGGGACCATAGTAAAGACTATGGCAACAAGAACAATGAAGTAAAAAAGTCAAAAACTTTTATATTTAATCTTTTTTTAAAATAGTGAGCATATTACCCCTTGCATTTCCAGGGAGACAATTCTGAGGTCGAGAGGAAATGCAGCAGGAAACTGGGGTCGATCTGCGCAGATCTTTATCTAGGGGAAATTTGCACATTCATGTAATTTTAGACGTGGCCAAATTCTTATTTCAGAAGGAAAACCACGCAGAATCCTTTCAATTAACTAGTATGAGCCATTCTTCCTGCGCACTGTTGACCAGGAGGGCTCGGATTCGATTACCTGCTCGGTCGAACTGAAGTTCGGACTTCCCTCACCACCTCCAGATCAATGTCAAATCGGTAGCTTACACCGATTTTTCCTTCCCAATTTATTAACCAGAACCATGTGGTTAGGTGAAAAACGGTCTGAACGTCGCCACATAAAAATGTCGTAATATCAGGTTAAGCCACAAGATATGAGTAATGCAAATAATTTAATAAAAAGGAAATAAATTATTTCAATATAATTGTGTATTTGAATAAATTTATTTCATTATGAACCTGCCATTCTTGTACTAAGGTGTGTTACGTATTCAGTAAAAGAGAAACAAGCACGTGAGTCATGTAATCTATTTTTTTACTTACAAATACAAAAAACAAGAAATCTAAAACTTTTTTATAAATCAAACCTGTATTTGAGATCGGTCTTAACGGTGAGACGGACATGTCCGGGATACCTAAGCAGCTTAAAATATTGCGGGAAGTTTTCCTCAATTTCTACCTTTCTGATCTTACAATGCTGTAGGCATTTGAATCTGGCATGGCTTTTATTGTGCAGTTCTAATAAATTTTAATTCTCACACAAGGATTACGACTTTCAAATCAATGATCAAAAGCACAAGGGATCCGATTATTTGCTCTTTTACGGAAACTTTGCTTCCCCATTCCTAATGATGCAAGCAGGAAAATCAAAGCCATGTCTTCTCCAGAAAAGACACAAGAAATATTATAGGAATTTTTCGTCAAAAAACAAATATTATTTGAAGTTTTTATTACGAATACACATATAGGACATATAAAGTATGTCTTATCAAAGAGAAAACTAATAATATTTGGTTTGTTAAAAGAAGCATAGGAATGTACATTTTCTATGTATGAAATTGTCAAAAGTTGATGTAAGGTGTCTTAAGAAACACAGATTTTTATATAAAACAAGGCAGCTGCGACCTTCACAAACTGGAAATCCGCTCCCTCTGCTAAGTAATGTATCAGAACGAATCGTTGATCACTAAAGAAATAACATAACTCATTGTCAAAGTAAGGGATATGATTTGATGTTAAATTTCTGTCAAGATAATTTCCATTGTTTGAAAGGAAGGAATCACTGAATTTGCTACACGAAATAAACATGTATTCAATAATGTAATATAATGTAAAAGAAATTTCCTTTCATCAGAGAATTGGACAATTTCAAACAATACAATAAATAATATACTTCACTGCTATTTCACTCCTGGCTGTTTCTACCGCCACGCGATTGTCGATTGCTCGCAAAACTTGAGCGTTAGACACATACAACGTGCCCTGTTCGGAAAATTTGGAACCTCGCTTTCGACAGCTGATACTTGCGGGACCTTGCTACTACGTGAACCACATGGCAGTGATCAGAATATAAAATATTTTGAAGCGCCAATATCAAGTTCATTGCAGTGCGCATGCCTTATGCAACACTGAAAGGCACAGGTGTCTGCTCGATCCAGAGACATTTGCCCAGTTTACACTTGTTCGTTTAAAATAAGTAACTTCTATATTTGTCAAAACACAAGGAAATAGTCATGTATAAAAAACCAGTGTTGCGCAAGGTAAAGCTTAAAATGTCCTAGAAAATAATTAAAAAGTATTAAAATCTCAAAATATATTTTGTTTATACAGGAAAAAGACTTTATCTAAGACCCTAAAATGCATTATTTTTTTATATTACAAAACATAAAAGAATAGACTAGTCGAAAAAAAATCACTCATATAAGTGCAAAAAACTGACTGAAGACATATTCTGCAGATTCACAAAGGCAAATTACCAGTTTGTCGGATTCCAAAGATTCCAAAATACGAGTAGAAATTTCTTCGTTTTTATTCGAACAATACACTTAATATAGATCCCAAGTAAACTCAGATACATGCTTCGATTTCTCCAAATATTTAAACAAATATATTTCTCTTCATAGAGGTGACAACTAGGTCGCTCCCTCTGATATGATGCGCAACCTTGTCGACTTCACACACGGAAGATTGACCTGTTTGTTGGACGAAACATGTCCAAGTTCTGCTCAAAGTGACGCTTCCTAGGGAAAGGGAACAAATTGAAAAATCGAAAAAACTGGTACAAATTTGATTCAAATTTTAATATTTTGAATTATTCACAAAATCATTCACAGACATCTTTGGAGGATAGGGTCATATAATGACCAAATAAAACCACAAAAGTTTGACAAATATTGTTCATATATTTTCCTTTACATCATCAATTTTTTATAAACTTGTCATAGTAAATATTTATTAGAATATCATGAATAATACGCTAGATCGTGTTATGCAGTTAATGATTTTCCTTGAGCTAAAGAAACCTCACTCGAATCTCACACCATGACGTCGTGTTAGGTAGATCACAGGTCACCGAGACGTTTCCAAGGACAGGAACCAAGGTGAAATATTAGAAAAAAAAATTGATATAATTTCTTTGAAAAAATCTCAAAATCAATTTAAAATATTTTGAGAGTTTAGGGACATACAGCTTCCGAACAAAAAGTAAAGAAAGAAAATTTGGCGAAATGTTTTAATTTTTTTATCTTTTTATAATCTATTATTATACACATGTCATAGTAAATATTCAATAGAACAGCATGAGTGATACATTAGAGTGTGTATTGTTGTTCTTGATGCCCGGGAAGCAGAAGAAAAGTCACAGGACTCACACAACATGACGTCATGGAAGGTTACACACTTTTGTAAGGTGCGCATTTCCAGGGAAAGAAAGATTCCTAGGGATTGAGAGCAAGGTGAAACACTAGAATAGTTGATGAAATTTTGAATTTTTTTAAAAATATTTCGAGAAAATCACAAATTCTTTTGAAGGCAATTTTAGAGGCAAGGGACATATTTTTTCCAAATAAACAAAAAATTGGCAAAAAACATTTTCTCTTTTTTTCTTTTTATCACATATTTACATATACTTGTCATGGTATATATTTATGAAAATAACATAAGTAGTACGCTAGAGAGTGTATTGCAGCTCTTGATGCAAAAGAAAAGTCTCACGACTCGCATACCATGAAGTGGCGTTGGATTGCTCACTTTTGTAAATTACGCATTCCTAGGAAAAGAGAGCTAGGTAAATTAATAGAATATGTGATGAAAGTTTGAAAAAATCACAAAATTATTTGAAGGCATTTTTAGACGTACTTTCCGCGTAAGCAAAAAAAATACGGCAAAATAATGTTTTTAATAAACAATTTTTATACACTTCTCAAAGTAAATTTTCATTAAAAAACGTAAGTGATACGCTAGAGTGTTTCTTGAAACTCATGATGCTGGGGAAGAAGAAAAAAAGTCACACGACTCAAACATCATGACATCGTATGGGTTGCTCACTTTTAAGTACGCATTTCCAATGAAAGAAAGCATCCCACGAAAAGAGATTAAGGTAAAATATAGAGTATTTGATGAAATTTTGAAATATTTTTTAATTTTTCGAAAAATTCAGAAAGTTTTTTGGATGCAGTTTTACGAGGTTGACATAAGTTCCAATCTAGTTGACATAAGTTCCAAAATATGCTGTCTTCGGACCACGTACCCGAAGGAAGAGATGAATATAGATTTCATAAAAGATGTCTTCACAGATCATATGCAGATTATCCTTACTGTTGTTAGTTGACTGAAAATGTAAATAAAATCAACACATTAGTCACACATTAAAATGTACTGGTAAACGTGTCCATTGGCCACTTTTAGTGAACACTACGCCGTTGGTCGACTCGACGCAAGTCATGTTGCGACTCCCTGGTTATTATTTGTGACTGATGTGTGACTGCCGTGGAGCTTATATAGCGAAAACATATGCCTTAGGCAATTGCTTCTCATTGGCTTGTTTTCCGAAGCGTCTTCTTACGTTCGCTTCTCCGTGGCGTGCTCCCTTTACTCTTTGGATATTTAGTAATTCGTGATCCAGTGGCGTAACTATCCGAACCGGGGTCCCCGGGGAAAATCTAGCTTGGAGTCCCTTAGTGGCCGCAGTTTTATATATTAAGTTAGAAATATAATATGAATATTAATTTAGAAATATAATACAACACATCTAAGTAACTCTAGTAATTTAATTTAACAATTTTTAAATAGGCCATATATTTTTAAAATAAAGTAATTCTAAAAAATGTAACGATACAATTATATTTTCATACGACGTACTTTCATTTCAGCATATGTATTCATATGATCTAATTTACTTCTTAAATTATTTGTAACCTCATATTTGATTGATATAACACTTAAACCGCCCAGTCTCTTTTGATAAGTTTCGAAAATGACCGTTCTGCAGTCGCAACAGAAACTGCGACAACTGTACACACGTCCGACAGGGTAAAATGATCAATCAGTAATAACTGAGTTAACTCCCTTACTGAATGAAATTTAGCTATTTGACTCTTTAGACAACTATGCAATGACGTAAGTTCATTCGGAAACTCATCTGCTAGATCCTTTTGATATTTCTCAAATAGCTATAAGATCCTCTCTGGAGTTCGTCATCTGTGAATTTCAAAAGTTCTTGTGGTTGAATGACTCTGAAAGTGTTCACCATACCATTCAAACTACGAAATCTCCCTTGAAGTTGAGTATTAACGATATCTAAATATAAAAAAAACCTGAGCTCGAAATCTACTTTGACCATTGACAAGTCTTTCATCCTAGCTCAATTCATCGTGATAACGTTGTTTTCTTAACGCGTTTCTAAACTCAGCTTTATTACCCCACGTATTTACTAATTCAACGGCAGTATTTTTAGCTTTATAATACTCATTTCGGAATATTT
>NNCF01127308.1:9307-39352 GCA_002313205.1 Laupala kohalensis
CTTGCTAATGGGCTTTCTTCATTAATTATAATGTTCAAAGTTCTGAGCCCCTCTGAGCAATACGACCCGCACTTATCTTCTCGCAATTGCGCATGGTTTATATGTGTCGGATGCCACCGACCATCGAAAAATACCTCCTGATGACTGATCAAGTCGTGTAGTGCTGAGCGGAGGATGCGTCATACGCACGGGAAGCCAACCTGGCCTCGGCCTCGCCACGACTTCCAGTCAACGACGTCATTAGCGCCAGCAAACCGGGCGATGCCTTCCTCTCGCAAGCTATGCTCCCTGAAATTCTCAGGGGCGGCGCCGAACGGACGTATTTTTCGTACGAGTAGGTGTTGCGTTGGCGATTCGGAATTTGCTGCCGAAAATCTCAGTCAAAACTGATGAATTAGTTCCGCACTATTTATATATTAGCGAACTCAGAAACTTCATCGGACATCATGAGCTATATGAGAAAAACGCTGGATAATCTGAGCTCGCAGCAACACGAAAAATATAAGCTGAATAAAAATGAGCAATATGAGCTCTGATTCCATTACAGGAAAAATATCAAATCATATGAGGTGACTGCTACACGAAAAAAAATCGAATGAATGAGAACGAATTTCCACTTGCCATTCCTTAAATGGGCCTCATCCCTTCCTTCACCTCTTTTTTCACTTCCTAGATCTCTCAATTTTGAAATTCACGTGACCGAAAACTTCCAATGCCTCAACTGTTCCCCTCTCCTAAGCCTAAATTCTGATTGGGAATTTTGAATGATTTCGAATTATTTCCAACGCTCTTTTTTCCAACGATTTTTTCTGACAAGTCTCTACTTGCTTCTTCCCCCTGCGTCCTTGGTTATACGGCCGGGACGGGTCGTCTTACCCACCTCCCACGCTCACTTGCCATTTCTAAAGAGCTATAAATTTTCTCTTCTACAAAGAGCTCATGGCGCGTCTCTGCCTCCCGCCAGGTGTGAATGTTGCCTCCGTCAAATCTCAACGGTGGACTGCATACTACATATTAGTATATGTAGTGCCTCTATCAATTTCTCTCCTCCTACTTTTATCAGTTCGCCAAACTATTCCATTTTCTCCAGGTGCTTTTCCATTCTTTATCTTCTTCACCACTTCTCTCACTTCGCCTATTGATGGTTCTTCTATCTCTTTATTGTTATCAGTATACTCTAATCCTTCCAATGCTTCAGCTTCATTTCTATCCATTTCTTTTTCTTCATTAGTGTTTAGTAATTCATCATAGAATTCAATCTATCTTTCCACCATTTTCTCTTGATCCTCAATCAGTTTTCCATTTTTATCTCGGCGCAGATTACTTTTTGCCTGATATCCCCTTGTCTATTTTTAACTGCTTGATAAAATTTTCTACTGTCATTCTTATCATTAAGTTGTTCAATATCAGTAATTTTTTGTTTCAGATGTTCTTTTTTCTTACACCTTATTATTTTATTGGCCCTCTTTCTGCTGTCTTTATGTGTGTCCCTTGTTGATCTAGTCTCTCTTTGGATCATTAATTGTCTATCTCTATTTGTTTCGTCCAAGGATTTTTTTGCACTTCTCATCAAACCATTCTATATTTCGCTTCCACTGTCTTTTCCCTATTGTATCATCTGCAGCATTTATTATCGATTCTTTAATGAACTTCCACTGATTATCAATTGATTCTTCTCCTAGAACTTCTGTTGGTTTATTCAGCCTTTCATCAATTGCTTTCTTATAACTTTCAATGGAACCTTTCTTCATAAATAGTTCTATTTTCCACNTGACATCTTTTATGGATGTAAAGTGTTGTCTATTGACCAGAACATGGTCAATTTGATTGTATGATGTCGTACCTGGTATTTTCCATGTATGTTTATGTGTGCCTTTATGTTCAATGAGTGTGCTCATTATCACTAAATTTGTTGACACAGCTAAATTGATCAGCATTTTTCCATTGTCACTAGTTTCCGTGTGAAGAGAATATTTCCCTGCTACATTAGATGTATTTTGATCCTTGCCAATTTGTGCATTAAAGTCTCCCATTAATAATATCATGTGGTGTTTGGGTACTTTACTACATTCTTTCTCCAGATCATCATAGAAAATATCTTTCTCAATATCTGTCTTGCCTTCTGTTGGAGCATGTGTAGAAAATATTGTAATATTTCGGAACCTTCCTTTTAATATAATTTTACAGAGCCTATCTCACAGTGGTATTAAAAACTTTTTACACTTTTCCTGATTTTTTCCTGTATAATGAAACCAGTTCCATATCGTCCTGTTCGTTTATTAGGTCCTGAATAGTATAGTGTGAAGTCCTTTTTATCTACTTTGCCATTTCCAATCCATCTTATTTCCTGAAGGGCAATGAAATCTTAGTTGTAGTTCTTGGTTGCCTCTGCCACCTCCATCTTTCCTGGTTGCATCATAGATCTTACGTTCCAGGTTCCCAATTTTAATTTTCCTTTATTCTTTATCCGTGTTTCATTGCCATGTCGTCTTAGAAAGGGTTGATTCAGATTCCGTGGCACATCGTTAGGGTTCGTGACAATGCTTTTTTCCAAGATGGGGCCGCAAACCCCACGCTCAACCCCCTTTCAGGAGGCCCGGTCTTTGTAATCAGGGTTTGTTCACTTAGGGGAGTTGGTTTCACCACACCTACAGAGGCCCCCCTCCCCCCTTGGTTTTCTGTCGGGGTTTTCCTTCCCTTAGCCTTTGGGATCCCTCCCCCTCCTACAATGTTGCTACCACTCACTCTCAAAAATAAAACATTTATATTCCACAAAAGAATTTTTCAGGCAGTGACAACTTCACTGAGCTTGAAGCAATTTCCGCATGTTTCATTAATTATAATAATTGTGTTATAATGGGGGACTTCAATATAAACGTAAACATATCGTCACTGGGCAAAACTCTTCTTAACACTTTCTCATCTTACAACTTGACCGTTTGCCCACTTCTAAACACCTATCAACACAATGCCTCCACAAATCCATCTTGGCTTGATTACATATTCTCATCAAAAAGAGAACATATTCTTAAGTATGGGCAACATACTGCTACCAGCCTATCGCACCACGATATTGTGTTTGCCATATTTTGACTTAAAGTACCGAAACGTGAACAACGTGTAGTATACTCTCGAAATTTTAACAATTTTGATGAGACAATGTTTTCAAAGGCCAAACTCCATCCCAGGGAATCATATCTATGCTCTTAACAATCTGGATGATAAAATATATTGTCTAAGTCAATTTATAACCCAAGTATTCGATAGCATCTGCCCTTTAAAAGCAATAAAAGTGAAGCGCTCCCCAGCCCCGTGGCCTAACGATGACATTTGATTTCTAATGTCACAAGGACACGCAGCCTTTCGTGCATTCAGATACAACTGTAAAAATGATCCTCCACTCACGGAATATTATTTTTCTCTACACAAAAAGCTTCGCAATAAATGTACTGTCAAATTCAATGTCAGAAACGCTAAGAAAAGTTACGCTAACTCCGTTCTGGGTACAACTAGTTCTTCTTCCTCCATATGGAATCACCTAAAGAAATTTGGAGTAGGTAATTAAAAATCAACTCATAACTTATATGCTCCTCTAGAAGATCTGAACTCCCATTTTGCTCACAACTCATACGATCAGTTATTAGAAAACAAAGAAACTCTCATTGAAGTGATACGGAAGAACGCTGCTTCAGAGGAACAATTTTATTTCTCGAATGTGACTGTTGATGATGTCTCTAAAGCAATTATCAAAATCAAATCGAAAGCAACTGGCATTGACGGTATCTCCGCTATTATGATTCATAAAATCCTACCGTTTATTATTCATATTATCACGGACATCTTTAATGAGTCACTTAACTCGGGCTTTTTCCCGTCAACATGGAAACAATCCCTGGTCACACCAATTCCCAAATGTGCTTCCCCGTCATCTTTAGATGATTTCTGTCCCATCAGCATCTTACCAACACTCTCAAAAGTGTTAGAATATATTGTCCACAGTCAAATCACCGAGCATATTTTCAAAACAGATAAACTGGACATGTTTCAGTCTGGATTTCGCCCAGGCCATAGCACACAAACGGCTCTTACTAAAATTTCTGAAGACATCAAGATCACCTTAGATGCAGGAGATGTGACTGTACTCATTCTCCTCGACTTCAGCAAAGCGTTCTACACAGTGGACTTTGATATTTTAGAAGTTATACTTTTTGCCTCCTTTTCATTCTCCAAACCGTGCATCAAATGGCTGAGCTCCTACTTACGAGGATGCGCTCATTGTGTCACCCACAATGGAAAGTTTTCTACCTGGTTGCCTCTGATCAGCGAAGTGCCCCAAGGTGGTATTCTTTCACCTTTACTCTTTTCCTTATTCATCAACGACCTTCTGAATTCCGTACTCTCATCGCGCTACCACATCAACTAAGCCGATGACTTCCAACTGTACTCTTCCTGCGCTCCACATCAACTAAGCAACAACATACATTTACTTAATGATGAACTTGAAAGAATCCGACTGTGGACACTAAGCAATAATGTTAATTAACCCCAGAAAATGCCAGGCAACAATATTCGGAAATAAAAAATCACTTGGTCGGTGTAGATCCACGCTTCATTCAGACCTTTGTATTCGTGATGTGAAAATTCCCTTTTCTCCAAACGTGAAAAATCTCGGTATTATAATGGACGAAATACTATCATGGACAGATCATATCACGTATATTTGCAAAAAATCTAATAATTATCTGCGCTCTCTCAATCATGTTAGACACACACTCACCGAACCCATAAAACAAATCCTCACTCTGTCATTAGTCCTTCCTTATCTTGACTACTATGACATCATTTACCAAGATATCCCTTCCACACTCGCAGAGACTTCAAAAGATTCAGAATACCTGCATTCGTTGTACTTTCGGACTGAAACGATACGATCACTTGACCGACTATTACATGAAAGCAGGATGGATGAAACTGAAAGACCGACGGAAATTCCATTCTCTCCTTTTTCTTCATAAAATACTTCAGACTAAAACCCCAAACTATCTCCATTCCTTTTTCCAACTTCTTTCCGATGGACAAAATCTAAATACTCGTTCTTCTTCCAAATTAGTTCTTTTAATTCATAGACACAAAACTCAGAAATTTTATCGTTCTTTCACTATCGAGGCGGCCAAACTGTAGAACAACTTTGATAATAATGTAAGGAATATTTCAACAAAATACTCGTTCTCCAGTTCATTGCCATCCTCTTTGCTCTCGGAGTTGCATTAACACAAGGACCACCGTCTGAATGGTGGATGAATGAGTTATTCTTTCCTTTCTTATCTCTCCTTTTTTTATTTTTCTTAGTCTATTTTTTATCGCATAGCTAATATTATTATTATTATTATTATTATTTATAGTGTTTAAAAATCATGAAAATTTGAAGTAACACTAAATTAACGATTTATTGTTACAATAAACAAACCACTAGACAAAGCCTAGAGAACCTGTGTAAGAAATCCGCCTCTATCCGAAGGAAAACCAGAGCAAAACCGGGGCCAGGATGGGGCTACAGAATTAATGCACACAACCGTGCCAAAGTTGAGTACACACAAAAATAAATTAATATGAATCATAAGACACAACAATCATGCAAGAAAATAGTTTTTGAAATTGTTATAAGTTATTGTAAAAGTACTACAGCAATGGCATGATAAAGTACAAGACAGATTTAACTTTTATTAAAATCAACAAATTCTTTTACAGTGTAGAAGCGCTGGTGCAGGAGGTAGTTTTTAACCGCGGATTTGAATAGATTCAATTTCATAATATATTTTATATTTCAGGGCAGGGAATTATATAGAACGATTCCCGAATAATATGGTACTTTTTGGCAGAGTGGTTGACACTCTAAGGCGATGAATATTATTCCAATCGCGAGTACTGTGTTCGTGAACGAGACTGTTTTGTATGAAGCAAGGGAGGCACTTTAGTAATTATGTCTTAACAAACAAGACCGTTTCATAAATGTAAATGCAGGGAAGTGTTAAGATATTTAATTTCTTGAATAAAGGTGTTCAAGAGTTCCGGAGGTGAGATTTTCAAATTATCCGAACTATCCTCTTCTGAATTCTGAAAGTTTGAATACTCTGACCGGAATTACCCCAGAAGGTAATGCCGTAACGTAAATTGGAATAAACGTTTGCAAAATATACGCAACGGGAAATACGTGGACTAACTGCGTTAACAAAGATTCGGAATGCGTAGCACAATTTGCTTAATTAGGATTTAAGATAGTCAACGTGACAATTTCATTTGAGGTTGTCTTGAATATGGAGAGATAAGAATCGGGTATTCGTATCAGTTTTTAATTGTTCCGTTTAAAGAAAGAGAAACCTCGGGTAAAGATTTTGTGATTCTATTATGAAATGACAGACACTGTTTTGTAAGTGTTTACAATGAGACGTTTTGCATGGAACCAAGTCGAAAGGTTAGACAAAACTTTTTGAACGTTGGCGTGTTTACATAGTAAATAAGTGTCGTCACCAAAAAGAACCATTTTGCAATATGATGTGGATAATATGTCGTTCACATACAATAACAAGAGTAAGGACCCAGAATTGAACCTTGGGGTACTCCGCAAGTAAGTGGGTTAGTTTCAGAAAGACAACGCTTATGTATTTTATTTAGCTTAAGGTTTCACTTTAGCTCTCTTAAATATTTTAGGAAACACCCCTTCCGATAAAGAACTATTAAAAATATTTATAAGTGGTTTTAATATAGCGTGGGACGAAAATTTAACAATAAACTCGGGTATATCATCTATGCCTGTTTGAAAATTTGTTTTTTAATGAGCTGATGATTCTCATGAATTAAATGGCGTTTGTTTCAGAAGTGAACATAGAATTGGGTTCGTGGGTGGAAATAATAGAACGACATTGATTTGGATATATTAAGTTCGTTATTTTACCTACTTCTGAGAATTAAACAAATTAGCGATGTCCTGAGGATTTAATACGATTTTGCCATCGTATAGAAGAGAAATATTTCCTTCGCGATTTTCAGAAGTTGACGTGTAATTGTTAACAATATTCCACTTGGCTTTCGTCCGGTTGTCCGATTTTACTACCTGCCAGTCGTTTTCCATAACTTTAGCTGCATAGACTACTTTTCGAAGAATAGGTTTATATTTACAAAAATAATTATGGAATTCGGGTGGTTGGTTATAGCGTTTTGAAAGATAATCTAAACGGCGTTTGTTTTTTGAAGAAATTCTTATCGCTTGGGTGATCCTTCTATAGCTTTCTCATAAAATGCAAGATAGTTAATACAAAGAAATACAAGAGTTGTAATGTTTTAGGTATATTCAAATACATTGAATTAGTCGTCAGTGTTTTCGCATTTGTCATGTTTCTTCATGCAAATAATTTAAAAATATGGATTGATTTGTGTTATATAACTCTCTTGAAAAATTGTAAAGGATTTTAAGTGGTTTTAGTTTATCTTTCATAGTCAATACTTGAGCAAGGTGATCGCTGTATCCGGCGTTAAACTCTTCAGAGAAATACGAGATTCCATTGTTGACGATAATTTGATCTAGCAATGTTTGAGATGAACCGGAGAGGTGAGTGGGGTCGTTTATCGTAGTAATAAGGTTGAAGGAGTCGATAAGATTCTTGAATCGATTAATTGGTGAATGTGCAGAGTCGGATGTACTCAAGAAATCGATNTCACATATAACGGTAGATTTAGTAGATTTATGTGGGATATGTTTTAAAACAATTTCGAAGTCCCGAAAAAACTATGTCCAGATCTGATTGAGGAGGTATATAAATACACAAACCAACAATACCGGTGTCGGTCAGATTAACTACAGAAAATTCAAACACACTATCAACGCAATAGTTCTCGTAACTTGGCAGTGGACAAGATAAAACATCATTATGAACGTAGATACACGTACCTCCGTAGGGATATTTTCCTTTAAAATTTTTCCGACAGTAAGAACTTGCTAAATAATAATTAGATATAGCGGTATCATTGATGTTGTTAGTTCAAAGCCAATGTTCTGTGAGGCATAGCAAATCGATTGGATTTTCGAGTACCAGAATTTCAATGTCTGTCAATTTGTTTGAAAGGCATTGGACTTTACGATGAAATATAATTATTTTATTTTCGCAAAGAGTTTGTGATTCACGAGAAATGGATTCGAAGTTATATTGTGGAGAGAATTTTAATTTGGTACAGCTTCTAGTTCCGGATCAAGCCCACACACTGCACCCGAACGCGATTGTCACCTTCGAGTACCACATCGTACTCCTGAGCGCAAGTTGTAACTGTGTATGGGGGCGACAGTAGGAATAGATGAGGACGTGCGAGATGAGGAAGCAATAGGTGAAAGAACGGGGACAGGAGAAGAAATGAGTGTGGAGATAGGAGATGGTGATGAGGTAGGAGCAGAGGGAAGTGAATGAGGAGATGAAGTAGCAGGAGGGGGTGAAGGAGTGGGTAAAGGGGCAGGTGGATGATGAGAGGTCAGATGTGAATCTAGGAGAGAACCAAAGCGATGTTTTCCAGACGGTCTTAGATGTAAACCGAGCTGAGTAAAGTCCTTGGCAGTCAGGTGTGGTTGCAAATCGAAAAATGTGATTTTTGTGTCTGCCAGGTAATGTAGGGAGATGTTTGCCAGGTTAATTTCGTGGTTTATTTGTGGAACGTTGAAGCGTGGAGGCAGGCTAGAGAAGCCAGTTTAGCTGCTGAGAAGCCAGTTTTAGTTTTTGTAGATGTTCAGACGTTTTTTAGTGTAGGTGTTCAGCCCTCGAATAATTGCAGCCAAACGAGCGTTTAGCTTAAGGAAACCGGAAACAGAAAACTGGTTAGGAAGCAATCCACGCAAAACGGAGTACATCTGACCACCGTGCAAATCAGCTAATATGAGCTCGATTGATTTCTGCGTGGAAGTGTTGGCTTCATCTCTGGGTAGCAATACTTTACGTGGTTTAAGGCGGCTGTGCTTACCTGTGCGTGATTTGCGAACAGATTTAGGTGCTGGACGGGATGAACCGAGTAGGTAAGGGAGGAAACAGGGACATGTCATCTAACACACTAAACCAACTCTGAGTGAAGTGTTGGGGTGGTGCATGTGTCGTTGTTCTAACCAGGTGATAGCAGTTGGAAGGACGGCGAGAATTCCTTACTGTAGTCCAACCGCCGACCGTGTTCTTATTAACCTCTTTTAGCGCACTGATCCGTGTGTCAATATAATGTACTAAGTCATTGTACGCCTTCTGAAGATCAGCTTTGAATGAGTTGCGGAATGCGATAGTGTCCATCGTTGTGAGTTAGTTAGCAACTTAACGACAAAAGCAAATGAGAATACACGAAAACTGACAACTAACATTGAATGAAGGATATTAGTATAATAATATATTTATTACTACGGAAGTTACAAATGATATATTAAATAAATTAAATATACAAACAAACCGACGACAAAAATGATTGAAACAACTATTTAGGGCGACAACTGGACGTTATTTAATTCAACAGTAACAAATCTGTATTATATTAAATTATTTAGGACGACAACTGGAGATTAATTAATTCGACAACTACTCAATATTATGTTAAAATGTAAATAAGTACGAAATAATTAAGAAAACCGAATTGTAAAATGATGTAATAATTCTATGAAATTATAACGACGAAAACGGATGCAACAATAGGGCAGGGCTTCTTTGAAAGTTTAATTTTTATGTGATAGAATGTGCACGAGAAATTCTAAAAGTACCCTAATGTTAACTCCTTATGCACCAAGAAACTAAATTAATGATTCCGTTTGTACTTACGTAAATTTTATCACGCCTTTGAGAAGCACTTGAATGAAGACAATACGATGTGTTAGGTCCGTTAGGCTTGATAAACGTTAGGAAAGGTTTTTAATGTTTTTTCCACTTAACACACACATAACAAACAAATTTTACACATCAATAAAGGTAGGAATAAAATGCAACAACTAAATTACAAAAACTCGAGAAAAATAAAATAATTAGGAATATTAAACTGAAAAAATACAGAGAGCTCTTCCACAAGCGTAGCTAATGCCAGGAGCAGGCTAGCCAAGCACTATTAAATATTCTGATATTTTTGTCTTACTCAATAAAAGTAACTGTATGTAGAATTACAGGATTGATATTATTGACCTAGGATTTCTCAATATAATTGGTCAGATGAAAATAGGAATCATAAGTTTTAATGTTATTCCTAATAGATATAATTATGACTGTCTTGTTTCTTTATCTTAAGTAGAAAAAATAAATTGTCATGGTTCGCTTTTGTAAACTTTCGAAAAACAATAGAAAACTGGTTATGTCTTCAATCGGCTTTTCTGGTACTGGATAAATTTTGTTTTCATCTGGCTTCCTTTGAAATTTTACAATTTTGGCTAATTTTTTTGGATGTTAAACATCTTTGTTTCAGTTCTTCTCTGTAAGACTTTCTTGACGATTTAAAATTGTCAATTTTATCACATTATCCATCGTCTTGACCTGTTTTTGACATTTTTGACAGGAGCATAGCGCATGCTTTGTTCCAGACCAGTCTTCAGACTACCAGCAACACTGGTATTTGAACTGGGCCACAGCAGTGTATGGATATGTTCTCATCCGGTGAACCAAAGTACCTTGGTTAAAATACTAGTGATGCCAGAAGATTTAAGATGGACGTTGAAGCAGAACATCTGAAAGTGTTGGTTTGTGAGTACATTTATCTTTACCATGTTGGCAACACCTTGTTTTTCACTGTGTGTTAGCAATGGTCGTTGCGTGTGTAACGTAGTGCACATGCAGTCGGGTTAAAAATATAATATATAAAAGAAGTTATGCATCTATAATTTTGATCAAGCAACTTAACATGAACATAGCTTATCATACAAACCTGTGAATAACGGACAAGGTCCAAATAATTTGTAATGAAAATAATCTTTGTTTACACAATCCATCTTCATATGCTCAGTAATACATATAGACTTATAAAAGCAGACAATTTGTTTAGTATACTTAGTTGTAATATTCCCGAGATCCACTTGAAAAATATGAAATACATAAGAACAATATTAACACTTTAAAATTTAGAAAATGAAATACAATTTTGTACACATTAGTACCATTATCAGGTGAGTTCAAAACATTGTAAGTAGAAGCTCAAGACAAACTAAAAATATCACAGTAAAAGATACTATTGGTACATTCAAGTTTGTGGAGGGGGTAAGCATCCAAGGACCCAACAATTTGGGAGTCATAGAACATAAACCATGAAACAAATAATATATGATCAAAATATAAAGATTGTAAATATTGGGTAACTTTAAGATATCATTTAATTAATTAATGGTATTTTTATAATTTTATTGAATAACATGTCATTAATGTCACATTTGTAAAAATTATTTTCAATGCAAAGTATTTTGTTATTTTCCCAATCTCTCAAGTAGTCTTTTTGTTTTGGTTAATTTAACAACATTCGCAGTATTTACATTTAATCTGTTTTATTAATTGGTAATGTTAGTACGTTTGTCCCATCCCATCCCATCCCATCCCATCCCATTTCTCTAGTTTTCCTTCTGACACTTTAATTGGAATTATTTTCCATTTCATTACGCTAACACAATAACATCAAAATATAACAGATTTTGATTGACTTTTGTTTGATTTCTGTTGACATGAATTTTAATAATAATATCTACTGACATTTTTATGCTGCATCTGTTTGGGATGTCATAGATTTTATCTGGATCTAAGCAACAGCGGTATAATTGAATTACTTTAGATTTGTTTATAAAAAATTTTACAAAACAACTTAATTGGTGAGGGAGAGAAATAATTAAAATATTCTTTCCTGTTGAGGAAAAGTTAAAAAGATGAAAAACTAAATATTACATTTTAAAAGAAATTTTATAATAAATTGATATAAAAATGTGGCTTATCCTATACAAATGTTATCATATTTTTTGCATCGTACATGAAATGATTCCAGTCATTTTGGGTTCTTTGAAGTATTTCAGCTATTGATTTATTTAGTTTATTTTAGATCAAATCACCAAAATCCATATAAGAAAGTAAAAATGTTTTTATTAAAATTTCTTCATTGTTTCTGGAAAACATAATTTCATCCACTTAAATGAATGAATCATGGCATAATTTTTTTGGCATACTCTATGAATATGAGATTCTCAGTTTAATTGATCATCCACAATCTCTCTGAGATAACTGACATATTTTTAATGATCACAGAGAAAAAAACTCTGCAATGTTTAATACCTAATTTATTCAATTATGTTCCATAGGAAATAGAATTTAATTCACAGAATAAAAGTTGCAAAAACTTCTGTAAAAATATTAAACGATTGGTTCAGAAACAATTATAAAATTATTGTCACTATACTTTATGTATACCTAAAACCCAAAGTTAATTGTTGAACCTCGGTACCCAAAACTATATGATACCAGTATTAAAATTTAATTTCAATTTGTTGGTATGTGTTCGAGTTGATTCCTGGAAGAGTCGTTGGGTTGTTTGTACCTAATGGATAATTTTTCAGGTAACATTTAGGGCAGTTAAGGTTCTAAAATAGGGTCTGATTAAGTAATGTGAAATAATTCTGTTAACAAATCCATGAACAGAGCTAGTCCACTTACTACGTTTGAAAGAAACACACATTGAGTCTACCATGGAGAACTATGGTGAACTATGTTCCAAAGGGGTTCACCACATTTAAAATAGGAATTTTTAAGCAGAGTAAAGTTTTGCTGAAGTAAAGTATATGTTTTGACACAATTTGTACTTAAAAGGCCAAAAACAAAGAGGATTTACGATTTAAGTAATGTAGAGGAAATTCAAAACAAGGGATTTGCTATAAACGGTGCACCCAATTCTCAGAAACTTGTAGTAAGTAATATTCGCTGGAGGAAGAAAGGATACCAAGGAACACTTAGGTTTATCGATTGGTACAATTTTAGAAGCTGACAAGAGAAGTAAAATTTGTGTTATATCATCATCTTCTTCTTCTTCTCTTTTTTGACCACATAGGATCACTTTAGTCAGTCTTCTTTGAAGGCTCTGTTCGGGCCTTGCAGTCCTTCCAATACTTTTTCATATGCTCTGATCTTTGAGCTCTTTCTTGTGTTGAAAATATTCGGCTTGTGACTTTTTTTCTGATTCATTGAGTGTAAACTGGATATTCTTGATACCAGTTGTTACAGAGCTCTTGAATACTGCATTCTCATTATGTGTCCAAAGTATCCCAGTCTCCTCTTACGCATGGTATCAGTAATGGGTTCCAATTCTTTGTACACGACTTTGTTGGCAAATATCTGCCACTGTCCATCTTTCTGATATTTATTGTTGATGAAGGTAATTCCAATTCTTCTTTCAATCTTCTGTAATATATCAGTTTTTGATTGTCTGTTCAGGTGGAAGAGTTTTTACTGCTGCATAAGTGGCTTCCAGTTTTATAACTGTGTTGTAATGTTTAATTTTTGCATTTATGGATACGCATTTTTTTCTGTAGATGTCCCACATTAATTTTTGTGGTTTAGCTAGTTTGTTTGTTCTCATTTGGACTAAGGGTTTTTCATTTAAGTTATTTGATATTATCTCTCCACGGTATTTGAATTGGGTTGCAATTTTGACTCTTTTACTTTCTATGTTTATTTCTTTTAATGATGTTGGATTTTGGGGTATTCTTTTTTTTTTCAAATGATATTTTGAGGCCAATTTTATTTGCAATGTTTTGAAATTCTGATATGTGTTTTTGCTTCTTGTATGTCTTTTGCTAGTAATGCAAAATCATCGGCAAAACCAAGGCAATTTGTTTTTATTTCTCTGCCAATTTTAATTTTTGGGGGGCATTTCTTAAACCATTTCCTCATTACCACTTCCAGAGCACAGTTGAACAGTAGTGGTAAGAGTCCATCATCCTGGCATAGTCCTGTTTTGATATAAAATGATTCTGACAATTCTCCCCTGAACTTCATTTTTGACATGGTGTTTGTGAGGGAGATTTTTATTATGTTTATTAATTTGGGGTGCAGTCCATAGTGCCGTAAAATGTTTAACAGAGACTTCCTTTGGATACAATCATAGGCTTTTTTAAAGTCTATAAAAGTTATCACCATATCTCTGTTCCTCTTCCTGTTGTAGTCCATTATCAGCTTGAGATCCATGACCTGATCAGGACAGCTCCTTTAGAGTCTGAAACCACCCTGGCATTCTCCTAGTTTTTTCTCTAGTTATATCATAATTCTCCATAATATCATCTAATTCATCTATCAAATATTATTTTTTCAAGTATTTGAACATTGATTTGTCTACAAATTTTATTTATTTTTAGTTCCAGTGCATTGCTCATTTCTCAGCAGATTTATCCTTATTTGCTATTTTGTTATTAGGTGCCCATTTTTTTCCGATTTCACATTTTAGATTTTTCTTTCATGAGAAATATATGGGTTTTTTTTTTTCTGTGAATTTTTGCTTGGTTTTAGCCTGAATAATTATTAGCATTGAAGCGATGTTTTGTTGAATGTTTACTAGTTGAGGTGGAGAGTGAAGCAATTTCTATGTCTCCATTTTCAATGACATTGTCTTTCATTATTTTTAATTCTGTGTTATTTGCTACTAATTAGGGTGACCAACTTTTTGGAGGCTCAGAGATTTTTGTAACTGGGGAAGAGGACGGTATTCTTGTGACTTGTATTTACAAGACACAATAATAGAAATAATAAAAAATATTGTACCACTTTCAATGCTTTTATAATAAAGGAACAACTACCCATATTTTCACAAAAAATGCATTATATAATGTTTTTAAAACACAATTCAGTGTCACAGAGAAAGAAAAATTGTACAAAAGTTTTTAAACTTGTATTTAATACAGTAAAAATGCATAATATTTAGTTTAGTATTTTCGATGTATTTAATACAGTAATATTGCAGTAGTAGATACAGTTTGAATCTCTGTCCAGTCTTCCATTTTTATTCAACAGAAAAAAATTGTTTGAACAGAGAAAAGGGTGGATTCTGATAGACTTATTACAAATTAATTTGATTACCTTCATTTGGCCAATGGTGAGTGGGTGAGATCTAAGTTCTTAAATAGGTTCTACTCTGTATTCCAAGTCATACCTTAATTTTGTTGTCAAAAATGTACAAAGAAGTATTTTTTCAAAAAGATTCCGTTCATCATTTTGATAGCTGAACTTTCTGGCCTAATTAATAATAATAAATTTATTGTCAAAAAACAGTACAAACTGCGTATGACCACGTGGAGGACAATAAACTAATTTACTCTCCGGAAGCAAGCAAGGTACCATCCCAACAAATCCGATCAAGGGCCCTAAAATGTAAATTCCATGTTATACTAATTTCAATAGTTAGACCAAGATGTACATAAGAAATAATTGTTAGAAAATTTTAACTCAAATTTATTATCAATAGATAAAATTTGACTAAAATTTGAGTTTAGGATCATGTCTTTTTATACAAATAATTTCATAATAGTTTCTTATTCTCATGAGTAATTCAAGCGTGAAGATAATACCATTTAATTATAAAGTATAATTATTTGCCTTTCTTTATATCAAGTATTAATCTATTTCTTTAATTTGTAATAGTAATTTAATGTATCATTGCTAATTTGAGACACAATTTAATACAAAGCGTTTTTTTTTAAATACACTGTATAGATCATTATTTTTTGATGGGTATAATATACATTCTGCACATATTAATTTTGGTAAGTCAATGTGACATAAATACTCATTCAGCTAAGATGAAGGATGTGTGAACCATCAAGTTGACAGCTTCTTCCTTCAAGTCTCCAGTAACTTCAGCACATTGTATGTTAGTAGCTACTTCACGATTCTGTTGTTATAAAATATTGTGATTCTGTTAGCTCTAAAATTACCTTTTTATGCAAGTTCATAAACCCCTTGTTAACAAAAAAAAAAGTGATTCCCACTGCTTCCACTTTCAGGATAGAACTACCCATTCAAGAGGCGAGGGAAGTTCTGTCAATTACATCATCTTACTGTAGGGAATAGCTTGCTCATTAAAAGAAAATTATTGAATTTGCATTGACAATATTATTGTCCACAATCATATTTGTATAATAATATTTACTTGGAGTTTAATTTGGCTAAAGAGGTAAAAATTGTACATGAAAACGAACCACAAAGGCACTCCTTTTTGTCATCGAGAACAACATGGAATCGACAGAGAAAGGATCAAGAAGATGGAGGGATATTGAAAAATAACTGCATCCAATACAGTTGTTTCAAGGATCCTGCCCTTAAAGTAAGTAGCAAAATTGAACACAATTCAATTGAAGTGAAAATCTTAATTAACAAATGACATGGTATTATAAACTACTATCCTTGTCACAGATCACATGCAAATAATGTTCCTGGTGATGCAACGCCTTAATGAAGCTTTATATTAAACAGAAGGAGGAGGAGAACCAGAGTGGGGTACCTGTAGATCTTCCCATCTCTCTTGAAGTTGTCATAGACAGAATTGCTAGTCTTCAGGGAGAGAGCAGATCTGCAGACGTATGTATGACAAAGGGCACAGCTCCATTTGGTACCATTATGGTCTTTAATTCTAACATTGAGGAAGGACAACACAATGATAAAGAGCGGAGACAGGACGAGGAGCTGGGGACAAAAGCAGAGGCTACATCTGCTCCTGCTCAGGGTGTTTCCCGATTCCAGTTGAAGAGTCGTGGTTTGGGGCAACAAAAGTATCTTCTTGGGTGGAATTGGAGACGAAGATTTCAAATTATGTTGAGTCCCAGGGGAAAATTACAGACAATAAAGTAAACTATATAAGAAAGTTAATTGCTTTGAGGGAACAAAATAAAAAAAATAACTTAAAAAAAACAAGTACCACTAAAGGTGTCTGAAGAGAGAAAGAAAAAAGGGAGTTATTTATAAGAAAACTGTTTATTTTCCTTTGGTACTTGGTATAAAACAATGTGGAAATTGTTAAACAATAATGTTAACACTGTTCAAACCTTTCATTCTACTGAATAACTATATTATTCTTGTCTCATCTGATTTTTCAAAATATTCAATTTTTAAATGGACATAATTTCTTTGATTTCAATTAATTCATAATTAAAATAAAGTATGTATCTTAAATACTACCTACGTTTATGAATACATCAAATTGTATTGATATTAATAGGAAAAAACAATTATAAGAATAACATAATGTACAAGACAAAAATGATTCCAATATATTTTTCCACAATACAAGAAATGTTTAACCTATATTAATACAACATATTTACAAAATAAAAGAACTTAAATGGTTTCCAAGGTTAAGCCAATCAGGAGGTTCCTTTATGTACATTTTTACCCAGGCACCAATAGCAATAAATTTCAAGAAAGTTTCCTTATTTAAATACCTGACTTGCTTGAGAAATAATAAAATAGTCAGTTCATAACATACAAAATATACATGCAATCTGCTTGTTTCATTTTTTTTTTTTTTTTGGGGGGGGGGCTTTAGGGCTTGTCAAGGGCTTCGTATTAGCCTTTTTTATTCCTGAATATTTAAAAGCAACAAAACACCAAAACAATATCAAAAAAATGCTGCAAAACTAGATATGAAAGATGAAGCCCTTTATGTCAATCATTGTCCTCGAGGGCGTAAAAGATAATTTCAGACTTCCTGAAAAAGACCGTTTCTTATAAAGGAAGTGTGGTGCTTTTGAGTAATTTAGTCTGAGGAAACAACTGTCTTCAAAAAAATGTAAGAAAGAGATAGAATCTTCAATTTTTTACACAAGATTTAAAAGAATTTAGGGGATGAGATTTAAATATTATCCAAACTACACTCTTTTGTATTCTGAAAGTGTGGATGCTCTGAGTTAAACAAACAAAATTGATCCAAAGCATATTCCTGTACCATAAATGGAAAACAAATGTTTCAATACATGCACACTTACAACATTGACAAGAATTCCTTAAACATCATAACCATATTTATGAGAAGAGAAAGCAAATGTTAATTTTTGGAAGAAAGACAGATCAAAAGGAACTACTTGTGATTATTCTATTCTATTTAATAACATCAATTGGTCAACGCAGATCAATACCTACTAAATTATCTGAATTTGCCATTAGCCTATTTGCAACTGTGGTAAATTAAGTATTAAATTCAGTTGGAATTACTAGTGGATTACTTAAGGTAACTTTTCAATACCCATTTTTTATGGAATCAACACATTTTTATTATTCCTGAATTCACCATTTATGATACCACTTAATATAAACTTCTGCTTTTTTAGGACCACTTTTACTTCTTTCCAACGAATGTACAAAGTAATTTTTCTTCAGGTTTTCATATCACATTTCAATTTAATGAAAATGATTCATAGTTGCTTATTAATTTAGTAATTGGGATTTCTTTTTAATTTCTCATAAAGTATATTCTAAAATTTTGCCTTTTGCAAATATTGGAAGTCTTACAAGGTTTTAAGATTTTGGTTGGGGGTATCTTATGTTGAATGGAAGTTGTTCACTTAATAAAACAAAGAAAGAATTGTAACAAATCCATCATATGCTGAAGATCTGTCGTTATCCATGAAAACTGCCAACCACTCTCTTGTAGGGGAGTTAATCAACTGTTTGAAGTCATTACTGCTCATGGTAGCTTGGTATCATCCACAATTTGTGTCTGCTGTACAATATGCAATTTTTGACCACCAATCCAATAAATATCAATCGTTTGAGTGGGCAAGTCTTAACCAATTTAAGAACAAAAGCACAAACAAGCAGTGAAGACAGTAAAAAGAGATCATAATTTAATATTTACACATATCAACACAATAACAACATCTTCAAAACATTTACCTTGATATCATTATCTGCTTCTACATAAACACTACTTAAAGTTATTCTGTACTGATTTGAAGGATAAACAATAACTCTGTATGATTTACATGTTTCATAACATATTGAATATTGCTCGTATTAACCCAAAATAAATTGATTTATCTGTATTAACCCAAAATAAATTGATTATCTGTGAAGACAATAACTTCAGGACTTACATTTAAAGAACAAAGTTAAGTACAACAGTTATCAGAATTTTTTCAATAACTTAGAATATTTTGGTGACAAATTTTTTAGTCATCTTTAATACTGTTAAAGTCTACAAAAGAATAGTTACTCATCAAACCAATAAAATATTCCATATCATTGTTTATAAAACTTGTTAACAGAAAAATATGAGCAACTTTTTCAAAAAAACTAAACAGTGATTTATTATTTTGGATTCTGATGAAATATAAAGGTAGTTAGTATATTTATTCATTTTCAGTACAAAAATTTTTAATATCAAGATACAGGAAAAGTTTCTTTTGAGTCAATCTCATTGTGATGTCAGTGTTTGTGAAAAAGCACTTCTACAGCTGAGATTCAATATTTCTGGTACGTTTGGTAAGGACTTATATAAGGGAACAACACAGCCCCACTGGGGTTTATGATATTAACCATTTATAAGGATGAAACAATTGTGAATTAAACAACTCATGCATAATACGTTATATGCTATATTCAATTTTTCTGACAGGGTAACATTAACAAAGGTGCATTCTAAAACTAACTAAATAATGTACATATTTCTTCTGTGTACCATACATGTTGAGAAGATATGCGATAATTTTCGGTCACCTGAAAATGGCGACGAGCCGGGAATTTAGGTCTAGGGGGAAGTTGTGTGTACAAATATAATTTTACAAAATAAATTACATGAAACAGAAATTTTGTAGTTATATTGCAGAAATGTATGCAGTTTCCTAATCATGTGTTAACCCAATTTGAAGAATGATTAAGCAGTGTTCAATTTCTACAAAGTACAAAAAGAGACCAGAAAAAACATTGCTTCAAAAAACGTTATTTGGCAATTGATTATCTGCTACACATTATAAAATTTACATTCACTACTCATTTTCAGCAATAACTGTTCCACAGTTCTTTCAAATAAAATAAATCCTACACATGAAAATTGTAATCAGTGAATTAAATTCTCATAGTACTTCCAAAATGACATTCCTGTGAGAAAGATGCACAATAATCAACTTAAGAAAATTGTTTCTTCAAGAATGGGTACCCATATGTTTTAGCAAATAACCCCTCCGAGTGCAAGACGTTTCACACACAATCTGTTAAAATACCTTCTCACCAGCGCATGCTTTTCAAATTACACTTGAAAGAGAAAGATGCTTCACAAAACTCAAGGGAAAGTATTCTCACCAGTGTGAGTTAGGAATTTTTTTTTTTAGTTTGCCCTTATCTGAGAATGATGATTTCAGACATCACAAGAGTAAAGCTTATCACCAGTGTGAGTTCGCATATGTTTATTTAAACTACGTTTTCGAGAGAAAGATGCTTTACAAACATCACAGGAGTACGGCTTCTCACCCGTGTGAATTCGGGTATGTTCTTTAAGACTATCGTTTGTAGGGAATGACGCGTCACAGAAAACACACGAGAAAGGCTTCTCTCCAGTGTGAGTTCTCGTATGTCTTTTCAAATGACTCTCTTGAGAGAAGGATGCTTTACAGACAACACAAGTGAATGGTTTCTCGCAAGAGTGAGTTCGCTTATGTCTTTTCAAATGACTCATCTGAGAGAAGGATGCTGGACAAGCATCACAAGAGAAACGCTTTATGCCAGTGTGAATTCGCATATGTCTTTTCTGATTACCCTCTTGAGTGAAAGATGCTTTACAGACAACACAAGAGAAAGGCCTCTCGCCAGTGTGAATTCGCTCATGTTCTTTTAGATGATCCTTCCTAGAGAAAGATGCTTCACAGACATCACAAAAATATGGCTTCCCGCCAGTGTGAGTTCGGGTATGTTTTTGTAGTTTGCTCATACAACTGAAACCTGCTTTACAGAATTTGCATGAAAATGCATTCTCAGCAGAATGAGTACAAATGTGTTCTTTGAGATGCCTTTTCCCTCGAAAGTATTTTCCGCAGATATAACACGAAAATGGATTCTTGCTAGTGTGAAAATGTGTAAGTAGCTTAAGATTTTTACCGTCATCAAATATTGGATGACGAATGTTACATGAAAATACTTTCCCTCCTGGAGAATCATGTTTACCCTCATAGTTCTTTTTTGGGCTAAATACTGTACCACAATTCTTAGATCTCAATGTTTCCGGTTCTTCCGAGATATTGTTGAATTCCTTCTCTTCTTCAGTGTTCAAGAAGCAGAGGTTTCCTCTAAAAGCTAAAAAATAAAAAATAAAAAAACGAATACAAAATCATGTACAAATACAAAGCAATAAATAATCAATATTTTTTCTACATGTCATTTTGGAGGACGTCCATGAGTGTGTTACAACGATTGTAACTGACTCAATTGCACAACACGTTCATAATGGTCTAGTCTTACAAATAAAAATTATAACAAAATAAATGTTCTCCACCATTGCAATTGCACATCAATAATTATATAAATCAAAGAAAAAGAATACAATACAAAACAGTCAAACGTTGTTTGTGATAAAAGAAATAAAACCACACATGGGACACACAACATAGCAGAAAATTTAAAGCCAGCTTGCATGTTTCCAATAATGGGATAAAAGATGTTTTTTTCTAACACTAATTTAAAAATAAAATACAGTAAATGTAGATAGAAAAGTATATTTAAAAAAATGTATTTACCCAAAATGCAGAAATAAATAAGGATGTGGTTAAGAAAGTGCAGAGTGAAGGTGAGTATGCTACATGAGCGTACTTTAATCAAGATTAGACACTAAATCTGCACATGAGCTAGTAGTGAAAATAGAAATACACTATATATTGGAATGCTGACTGTGTTGGGTCTGCGAACCGGCTACCTGGTACAGTTTCCCCAACACAGTCAGGGGCTTCAACGGCTGAACCTCCACATAACCCTACACAAGCAGTGCTGTTTTCATTTAGTTTTTCACTTATACATAACAGTTTTATGTTTTAGTGGGACAGAGGACTATTAATGTTACAAAAATTTATCAAAATCCATGTATTTGAGTGTTAAAACCATGTGCTTAATATTATAAAATTTGTTCATCTTATGAGTACATGGTTTAATATAGATTAATCCTATGTCTTAAAAAAGTAATATAAATAGAATTCATTAATATATTTACATGCATTTACAATAGGTATCTGGCAATAGAAGAGATAAAAACTATCATAAAACCAACACCGAGTACAGCAGCAATCTTAACCTACAAAATTATTAAATAAAACAAGCTTGTTAAGCTTCTGGTGCAAACCAAGTTTAGATTTATTTAACTGAATGATAATTTTTTAATGAAAGACAAAAATAATTAATAAAATAACAAAAATAAAAATATAATTAATTGTACCTAACTATCTGATGTTAGACAAATACTATAAAACAGTTTCCCCTTGCACACACAAGATGTTCATTAACTATAATATGTTACGTTAAATATAATAAATCCATAGATAAAAATGATAAATTCATTTAAAATGTAATATCAATTGAATATTATTAACTATATTATACGACCCTATTTGACTGTTCACAACATTTATTGACTACGTTCTTCAGTTCACAAAGTAAAAGGACAGAAAATGTAGACAGAATATATGTGTGTGTCTCTGTCTGTGTGTGTGTGTGTCTCTGTCTGTCTGTGTGTGGGTCTCTGTCTGTCTGTGTGTGTGTCTCTGTCTGTCTGTGTGTGGGTCTCTGTCTGTCTGTGTGTGTGTCTCTGTCTGTCTGTGTGTGTGTCTCTGTCTGTCTGTGTGTGTGTCTCTGTCTGTCTGTGTGTGTGGCTGTCTGTGTGTGTGTCTCTGTGTGTGTGTGTCTCTGTGTGTGCGTGTGTCTCTGTGTGTGCGTGTGTCTCTGTCTGTGCGTGTGTCTCTGTCTGTGTGTGTGTCTCTGTCTGTGTGTGTGTCTCTGTCTGTGTGTGTGTGTCTCTGTGTGTGCATGTCTCTGTCTCTCTCTCTCTCTCTCTGTGGTGTCTTTGTGGTGTGTATGTGTATAATATAGATCAGGAGAATTTTTAGAGATAATTTTTTTAAGGACTTGCTATAAATAATCGTACTAGAAATCTTTCTATTTTTCTCCACCATTTAGATTGTGATGTTCAAAGGTGAGGTGAAAAATCAAATATTGTAGAGACTGCTTAAAATAAAATAAAAAAAAAAGATTCCTTCTTCCTCAAAGTGCTTTTTCAAATAAGCACTGCAGATAGTTGAATATTTGGAAAGGGTGAAACGTTTCCTTTTCGTAGTTATTATCCATTTCTTTTTAAGGTCAGGATCTCAAGGAAACATTAAAATAAACTTGAATATTAATTACTATATTTACTGTTTTGAGAATAAAGAAACCCTAACTTTTATATAAAAGACAAACTTTTCGAATAAATCGCTGTGCCATTACATTCGCTTAGTAAAACATCAACAATCTGCTTACTACAACAATAATATCATGGTTTAGGAACTTAAATAGTTACTTAACATATACTAAAATTTGTATTACAGTGCTGGCATATGTATAATTTTAAAAGATACCAAAAGTTCGGCAGGTAAGACAAATTCCTTTGCAGACTACTTACTTATGAAATGATAAGCTACTATTTTTCACAAAAGAGTTATTGCATTTGTAGGTTACATGCGTGTTGACAATATTAATGAACGATTATAATTGCTGTCTGAATAGTGTAGTGAAATATAGTCTTAATAGTCTTAAGTGAAAGAAAGGAGATAACATCACTGCATGATATTAATTTCTGAGAATGACAAGTGTCTGTTGGTGTGGCGAGCGATGCAATGTGTTCACAAATTTGTGCAATACCCCTGATTAGAGAAATGGGTGGCTTGGTAGCGAGCTCAAGTTCTCACGCTGATCCCTGTATTACTCAGCGTTCCAGTAGGTAGTATATTTCTATAGTAGTGACTCTAAACTTTGACATACGCACACATGTTACATGTTGTCTACTGAATCTGCACAGTGGAAGTTTTCACACATGTGCGTACTTCGATTAAAAAGAACTATCAGTTTTCTCTTTGGGTATTTAAAAACCATTAGAAAAAGAAAGTTAAAATCACATAGATCATATCAAATGTTAAAGGTTCATCAACTTCTCTATTATGCAATATTATAAGATTACATACTTATACAGTATTTTGTGTTTGTAGATAGATTGAGAAGTAATATTTTTAATTTTTAATTTGTGTGCATATATAAAACGACAATAATAATATTAATAATAATAATATAATAATAATAATAAATTTATTGTCAAAAAACAGTACAAACTGTGTATGACCACGTGGAGGACAATAAACTAATTTACACTCCAGAAGCAAGCAAGGGACCATCCCATCAATTCCGATCAAGGGCCCTAGGGCACAGGCGGATTCAAAAATTTTAGCAAAAGTTCCTAGATAAGATAAAAAGTTAGCTGCGAGTTATAATACATATATAATGTCAATATGTTTGTAATTTAACGCAAATATGTTTGTAAATTTACATGTACAAGTTATTATCGAACTATAGATTATTCTGAGAATAGTGTTTAAAAATCATAAGAGTTGAAAAAGAACCCACTAAATTCACGATTTATTGTTACAATAAACCTGCCCCTAGACAAAGCCTAGAGAACCTGTATAATAAATCAGCCTCTACCCAAAGGAAAAACGGAGAAAAACCCAGGCCATTCAGATAGAAACCACGTTTAAAAGTTTACTTGACTTAGCATTTGGTTCACTTGGTACAAGTGCACAGTTAACACTTTTCTTATCATATTCTCTAATACCCTAACATGATTTTACTATCCTTTATCCTATATCTTATTTCAGATCCCATGATGGATAATATTTATTAGGTTTTAATACTTCAAAATACCAGTGAATAATTCTAATAAATTTAAAGGATTTCTAGCATTTGTTTGAACAGTTCTCTTCTACACAAAGATGTAAAAATGTGAGCTACCAAAAGAGACCAAGCTAAATTAATTGCAAGAACACCCAGACTCTACTTGCAAAGTTCATTAAACTTTGTTCACTTATTAACAATCATTATAAGTCAGAAACAAAATATTAATAAGACCTAGCTGTTTTAAATATATGTTAAGTACTACTGTAACTATTGAGCAATTCTATGAGGGCCATATAACTGCCTAGCTTTTACATGTAAAAATGAAGCAGAAGAGATTATTAAATAGTACAGGGGGAATCCCAACATGGCAATGGATGAGAGAGATTCCCCCTGGATGAGTGGGAACAAAACATATGTAATTAAAAGGGAAAAATTAGTAATACTTCCAAGAAGTATTAACTTTCTTATATGTCGAATTCAACATTTTTATGACTGTTTTACGTGGTAAGGCCATCTAATCTTCTTATGCTTAAGGTTACATAATAATCTAAATAGGTAAAAAATGGTGCAAGGCAGCATAAAATTGGCTGCCATTTTGTTACAGAACACAGTAATTTTTTAAATTTCATACTACAAGAAATAAACAAAATTTGTAATTTGTCTCAAAGGTTGAGATAATTTTTTGGTAACTAATAAAGGATAAGCCCTTTATAACAAACTTTTGATTCGATATGTCATAATATGGTATGATCATGAGGCTTTTAGAAGTTGTTATGAATGATTTTAGTAGCATAGGGCTTGATATTCTCAACATTTCGATATCATTAAAGCAATCATCTGATTCGTCAACATTTTACTTCATAATGAAGTAATCATACTAAAGGCAGATGCAATTCACAATTTTTGTCTTCCCTTCCAATTCCACCATCATGTGTCAGTCACGATCGTCTCAAGCCAATATGCATCCATCCAATACAACCCCAACCATCTCAAGCCAATACAACCCCATCCTGGCCCGGGTTTTTCTCCGTTTTTCCTTCTGGTAGAGGCGGATTTATCATACAGGTTCTCTAGGCTTTGTCTAGGGCATGTTTATTGTAACAATAAATCGTGAGTTTAGTGTTTTTTCAACTCTAATGATTTTTAAACATTATACTCAGAATAATCTATAGTTCGATAATAACTTGTACATGTAAATTTACAAACATATTGACATTATATATGTATTATAACTCGCAGCTAACTTTTTATCTTATCTGGGAACTTATGCTGAATTTTTTTGAATCCGCCTCTGCCTTAGGGCCCTTGATCGGAATTGATGGGATGCTTGCTTCCGGAGAGTAAATTAGTTTTTTTTTTCCTCCACGTGGTCATACGCAGTTTGTACTGTTTTTTGACAATAAATTTATTATTATTATCATATCCCATCATGATACTTCTTCCAATCTAAATACTGCATTTCATGAAATACAGAAGTGATTATTTCTAATAAAAGATTAGTTGGGTAAATTTATATTAGTAATATGGTAATCATGCTGAATGATTTGCCAGACAGCTTTACCCACAACTAAAACATTCCACAAGGAGTACCTGTTTTGTCATTGTTTCATATAGCGGTCCAAGGTTGGTAATTACAGTTACTAATTGTGTCCTTTTTGATTCAGGAATAAAACATAACACACTTCAAAAAATATAAAGTAAAAAGGGTCTCACCTGAATTTTCACTGTCCTTATCCTTTCTGTAAAGGGAATCTGTACTATTTAATACAACTCTTGCCTCCCTCACTTTACAGTTACTGGAGCATGCACTGTCTAATCTTTGATTCACATCTTCTTGGCAGTCAATAAGAGATGATTCCTCTTCTCCACAATTTACAGTCTCACTCATTTGTTTCAACGATGGTGGTTCAATATCTTCAGTATTTCCCATTTCCAGATCCACATCAAATGATTTTTCTTCGTTCAAATTACATTCAGAAATTTCACAGATTGATTCAAATTTTACTTTCAAGTCTTCTGGTCCTTCAATAATACAAACATTATTCAAATCAGAAATGCCATGTGTGCTTTCCATTGGTTCATTGTCTGTCAACAAATTATTCTCAACATTTGTCGATAACTCATTAAAGGATTGTTTCATTTCGTGAATGAAAGGGACATTGTTTAAACCAGAGCAGTCTTTCTTTGCTTCATAATCAGCAATAACTTCTTTATTCTTCATCTTGATTTGTGATTCAAATAGAAATTCCTGTTCCTGCTTAAAATTTACTTCATTATTTGTGTCACAATAAGGTGGATTTTCTTCAAGGGGATTATTCAATTGTAAATCACTGAAACATGAGGGGCTTTGTTCATCATCAACCTCCTCACTTTTCACAGATACAGAAGGAACCGCAACAAAAGTAATAGGATTTAACTCATCAAGCAAATTCTCTCCATCTCTATGCTCTACGTCGTTCATTATATCACTTGAAATATGAATGGTGCCCTTTGAATGATCCTTGTTCACTTTTCCTGAGAGTTCTTTTAAAATACTTCTTTCTTCTGTTTCAGGAGAATTGCAGAATTGCAGATCAATGTTCTCAAAACTAGAATTATTTCTGCCTTCTCTCTCACCAAGCACATCTTGGTTACACATTGCCGCATTTTCCAAAATAGGAAAATTCCCTTTATTATTCTTCGTGAGATTCACACCACATGTAGGAACATTTTTGGCCTCACTAGTGTTCCTCATGGAAAAAGTCTCTGAAAGCTAGAAAAGCAGCACATTAACCAAGAGTATTGACATTGTTTTATTCACACACACACTGCATGAAGAAACTTACATTTAGAGAAGCACACCTTAAAGATGATATCTCTAACAATTTTGAAGTTTCTGTCAAGGCAGCCAAATCAGTAGCAGGTACATCAGCTTCTCCATAATACATTATATCCAAAATCAGTTTCATTATGTTGTGTTCAACTTCTTTAAATGCAAAACTTGTCATCCCATCATGATTCATCAACAGCTTCTGTTTAGAACGATATATAAATATTAGGAAAGAGAAAAATCATCAGCAGAGTAAGTGACATGCATTGGAAATAAAAACTGTCAAACACTTGTAGTAAAATTATATTAAAGAAACAAGAAATACCAAATATAATTGCTATGATGCAAAAAATTCCAGTACCATATCACAATGGTAGTTGTAATTCATGAAAAGAAGGAATCTGAAATAATTACCTTGAACTGAAATCATAAAATTTTAAAATGTTAGTTCCATAACAATTCTGATCACTATTTAAATACAAGTAACTTCACGATCCGTCTGCTTGATTATTATAGATTTATTATATGTAAAATATACTAATGATTGACAACTATCTCCTCCATAATATGTTTACAAAACATTACAAACAGTTATTCGTCCCATGCTAAGAAGTACAAATGTATTTAGGTTTGTAGTTCAAGGTTATGTCTTTAAATGTTAAGGTTTATAATGAATCAAAACCACATTTCATGTTCATTAATAGTTCAGAAGCTGTAGAGTACAAAGATACAGTAACTTAAGAAAGCCTAAAGAAACCCTTGAGAATACTAACTTGCTGTATAAATAGGTAAACTATAGAACTATTGATTGAAGTCTGTAGCTTCCTCACATGAAAACACATTTCTTGAGGTTAATATGTTTAATACAAGAAAAAAAATTATGTTCTTGAATTTTACACTAAAAAATGGTCAAAACAGAAAACATCACAACATTGTGACAATGCCACTTTTTGCCACACAATCAATCCATTTAATAAAAAATTAGGTAACATGCAAATGTGTTCAAGAAGTCCTACATCAATATATTATTAAAGTCATTTACAATTATTCTTTACATGAATTCCAAACAATATAATTTTTTTTTAACTTCACTTAAGTCACATTTGACATAAAATAAAAATAAATTACCCAATCTCAAACCAACAAAATAAAATTTGCATTCAAGTTTACTATCTTAGATTTTCACAAAACACTCTTCAATACAACAGTTAAAAATCTTAAAAACTGAACTGTTTCAAAAACGTGTAACTCTGAATTGTTATAAAGGAAATAATAATAGAATTATAAAGTAAAAAATAACAAAAATAAATATAGAAAAACATATTAATTAATCTAAGAAAATTAAAAATTGTTTGGAGATGATAAAATGTGTAAATATCGCATATGTCTTGAATTATTTATTGGATAGGTTCTAAAAAAATTAGAGAAAAACCATAAAGAATTCAAAACTAAAAACCTAATACTGAAATTGTTTTTGGTAGATTAATTCTATGTTTTGTACAAGACTTTCAAGAGACTTTATAGGATATTTTTTTTAGTATTTAACAATTATTTAATAAGACAATTTATATAAACCACTAATGTCTCAATACCTGTATTTCAGTAGATGGATGTCAGTTCTGTCCATTAAATTTTAATGCCTTTCTTGACATTTTTACTGGACCCAAAAAATTCAAATTTAAATTACCAACAAAAATTATAATTAAAATCTTCAAAAGCTTAAATTAGCAACATTGTATTAAATATAAAACAAATCATAAAAAATCACATGATAACCAGTGAAGATTTGCCATGTCATGTCCATGAAGGATTACTTGCTCAAATAGAAACCACTAGTTTGTAAGTCTTAAAGGTGGCATCATTTGATCATTAACAATAAAATATAATAGTTTTCAATTCTTTGTTTGGATTGTTAGTTTGGCAAGAAATTGTCCAAATTTATAATTTAAAAAAGAAAACTATGTAGTACAGTTAATTTATAAGTTTTAATTTTTAAGCACTTCGGAAGGTAAGATAAGGATATATGGCCAACATGAACGAAAAACTGCGTCAAAGCATTCTGTTCCTAATGTCATCCATTCTAGAAAGTAACATAATTTAACCCATTAAGTCTGGAAAGAATTTTTTTTAATTCAGAAAACTTTCAATGAAATAATGTTATATGATAGTATTTTAATAATTGATACAGATATCACTCTAAAATTATTGTTCATATACATATAAATGCCTGACACATTACTGTACCAGTACGTTCCTGCATTGTCGTAAATAATGATGTTCTTGTTCCTTCAGAGCATGTTCATAGAGACTGGCTCGTGTGTCATATATCAAATACTA
>NNCF01127308.1:39589-54918 GCA_002313205.1 Laupala kohalensis
AAGACAAATGTCTTTTAAAGACAAATAAATTGTTATCTCAAAAAATTTTCATTTAAACTGTTCTTCAAGCCTGCATCAACTAACACATTGAATTTCTCATCCTGAATGACCAACTATCAAAAAAAGCTTCCTAGAAAAGCATCATGTTTCACAGCTCCAACACACGGGACAAGTCATTCCGTCTCAATTCAAGGATTCTCCTCTGTGTAAAATGTATTATTTTTTAGTAATGCAATAAATTCACTTTTATACTTATTTCCAGTATTTATTTTGGTTTGGATAATTGTTTATTAGAAAAGGACAGCTTGCTTGTATGATGGATTTTTCTTATAGAAGGTTAAATAGTGTACCGAGAAAGAGAAATTGTCTAAATTTCTTGTAAAATGTTGGTGGTTATCTTTAAGTCTGATCCTATCAGCACTTGGAATACTCAGTATCACCTTGCTTATGTAGATTCCTACTACAGTAAAGTTTTGAAGTTTTTTAAATACTTCTCTATAACTCTCCCTGTATGTTAAACCAGTGATATATCTAATAGCTTTCTTTTGTTGAACCAGTAACTTCTGTAAATTATTACACAAGGTGCAAACAGCTATACCATATCATAGGTTAGCCTCAAAAATTGCATGATATGATATGCAATTTTCGCTATCTTGGTCCCCTATAGCTGTTTTATTCTTCTAAGCAAAAATTAACCCACGGCTTATTACGCATTGGGTTTCCAGATTAGAAAACACTACATTTAAGAAACTCTATACCTCTACTTCTTTTAAGCAGTGTGTCATTTGTGTATAGGTCACTATGACAGTACATTTTTCATGAAATTTGAAGGGCAAAGAATTTAGTTAGGCCCTTTTGAAGGGCAAAGAATTTAGTGAGGAAATAAGAGAGAAAAATTAAATATTGTAAGAACCTACAGGTACAAAATTGTACCAGCAAAATGTACAACATGCCTTACTGAAAAATTATTCATAGTAATAAAAATAATATGGTCAATGTGTCAAAGATTATATAAGACCAATAATAAGTCATAACTAAAAAAAAAATGAAGGATTATCGCAACTGTACAAATAGAAAAGTATGCTCGCCTCTAACATGATGCTATTATTTACATGACTTACTATACAAATATTTTCATAAAAAAAACTATACAATGCAGTTTTATTAATATAGACATGGGGGAAATACCCTCAACAATGTACAGAAATTATTTCAAATAATGAAAAATTATTGCCAGTTCTAATTAAAGGAATGTTCATCAACAGGCAGTAGTGGATAATTGTATCCACAGGACATAATTGGTTATTATAACTTTAATAAGAAAGTGAATAAATGAAGTATGTGAAATGTAGATTATTACAAGACCCTGTACTTTAAGATTAATGTTAGGAGTGGTTTTAAGAATACTATGTTAGGTTCAAATATAAATGTGGTCCTATTTCACATTAAACTATGTATCAACCCATACACGCCCACCGCCCCATTGTTGGGGCATTTTCTTAAACAATTATTAAATGATTTCTATATAATGTGTACAACATTTTTGTGTTGCAGGTAACTGAGCTGGCTGTTGGGAGCATGATTTCAGTGCTAATTAACCTTTTATAAGCAAATGAAGCAAGCTGTGTGCTGAAATGTTTCCTTGTTTGCTAATCCACAAAATGTCTGATAAGAAATGAGGTAAATATTATAGGTACTTTAACTGTTTTTGTAATTCCTAGCATTTGTTTCTATTAATTATATTCTCTTGAAACAAAACAAAGTATTTTACTATTGTTTTGTGATAGCAGTTTTGTGATAGCATTTATTCCTAACATGAAAATATGTAAGCATGGAGCATTGGGCTTTTGGTTACACGTGCTAGTAAATATTATTACTACATGTAATGCGGATTATTACTCATTATAGAAGTATTTTTGAGTCATTATGTACTTTTAGATTATGCCTTATACTTAAGCCAATGTTAGCTTTCTACTATTACCCTCACTGCTAAATAAACAAATCAAAGGTGGTCGGCCTACTAATAAAAACGAGTACAATTGTCAAGAGTGGAGTGAATCAGAGATGCTTGGAGACACATTGATTCACTTTGAAATGAAGATAATAGATTTTACTTTACTCTCTAATATTTGCCACAATCTGTGTCAACAATAATGGACAACCACAGGATAAGATTGGAAAAATGTCAGCAGTGGCAAAGTTAAAAAAATACCTAAGCAAAATGGGATAAAAACTATACTGTACCGAAACCTGATATATAATGGAAAATTACAGCTCTTGTAAATGTTTCCTGTAAAGTTATTTTCACTTATTTGGTGAAGAAGAGATAAACGTTTTAGTCCAGCAACAAAATACATAGACAATGTTCAATAAAAATCGTATTTTGATGTATTAAATAGATATTTCATACAATGATATTATTTATTGCCCTTTTACTGTGACTAATGTATTCTTTGCAGAAGTTGGCTGTAATAGAAATGGTGTTGATACCAAACTGGCATGTAAAATGCTATGTCATGGCTTTGATGAATTTACTTGAGTTCAGAGTTTTCATATTTCTGATAGAACCAACATGAATTCTAAAGGATTTACATAGGTTTGCCCTTTCTCAGATTCCACACAAAATATGGTTGCAATATAACCTCAAAAATGAGCATCAATGATTCTATGTTTAATTGTTTAAAAGACATTACACCAAATTAAAAAATTCACAACAACCCTTCACATTCAGTTCTAAAAGTTGCACCATATATCTATTTGGGGTATATGTATTGGGCAATGCTGAAAAAAGGGCATGAACAGGAAATACAACTAGGTTGTGTATGTTATGTTGTGATGGATAATGATAAACTGATTTCTTACTATAAAACAATCTTCTTCACATACATAGATACAACTCTCAGTAACACAGACAACATATTCCAAATAACTATGCAGGCATACTCATCGAAGAGCAAATGGAATTATTTCAAATGTTTCAAGTCCATCAAGAACAATAGCATTTATAAACACATGTAATAGTTTACTAGCAGGGAAAACTCTCACATAACCTAACAATTTATAGAAAAGAGGTTCAGAAGGAAAATTCCGTTGCACTAACTTACCTTTAAATATGGACTATGTGCCGCTAAAATGATCTTATGGGCATGAATTAATCCTCCCCTTGTAACCATTATACAGTCAGTCATTTCCATTTTCTCGTAGAATTTCCCAACGGAACACATGAAGTGAACAAAGTGGTCATTCAAACGAATTAAAGGCATTTCATAACAATCTAAAATAAATGCATAGAAGCCAATGTATCTTCAGTTCACTTCCTTCCACAACCTATTCACAAAAACACGAGAAACCAGAGAAGAGAGAGGAGTAGCATCGTAGAAATTAGGAGAAATTCTTTTCCACAATTCCATATTCCCTTGTCACATAACATGGAACATCGCCATCTTGTCGTTTCCTAAAGCAGAGGGCTTGGAGTATGAATATACGGAGAGTAAACACGTGGTTCTCTGCTCCAGCCCTATCACGCGGCGGACCTTCTGCTTGTGAACTGTGCTTGTAAAAGTCGTGTGAATTGTGGGAACGGAAAACAAATTACAACATGAGTTAGATAACGAACTTTAACTTTTTCTACTACATTCAACCAATTATTAATGAATTTTTTGCATTACCATTTTTAATTTTCCCCATACACTTTCCTACAAGTCTTAATTGTTCAAAAAAGCATTTTCTAATTTTTTTATACAATTTTGGTTTTGAGTTCTTATTTTGTCATAATATTAATTCTTTATCTTATTTTTTTCTGCAAGATGACAGCCTGCATTTTCACGCAAGAATTCCAGTTATTTGACATTATTTTAAATATCTAAACTGAATCAAAGATAATCTTGTTCTTATTTATTGACATTCTTATTGAAAGTTTATTCATGAAGTTTCAAGACTGATTTGAATATAGTATGNTGTTTGTTGGAAAAAAAGCATGTTTTTATTGTTAAATATCTTAGATGGGAACTGTTCTAAAAATATGAAACTTGAAATATGACATAATATTAAACTCATTTCATACTCAATTTAAAGAATTGAATGCGAAGTGTCGGGAATATATTGCCAAAGGTGTGGATGTTTGAACTGAGCAAAACAATAGATATGTAGGTAAATAATAATAAATTATTAAACTCAAACTAAAATAGTAAAAATTAAAAAGATGCTATTATGATTAATTGTGACTTGTAGGGAAGTGTATGTGAAATTTTTTTTAAAATATAAAAAATTGTCAAGGATGACGTTTTTATAAACACACGTAAAATCATTAGTTGACAGAAATGATTTTGTACTTCTATATTAGTACTTCGTAAGCTTCCCTACATGGCAGCTTCTCTTGCAATGTCTTCTTTTGTGGTCCCTTGTGTCTTTTCTTTATTTCTACTTAACTTTTAGCACTTTCTGGTGGTACTAGGCACCTAGCATATCATTGTATTTGGCAAAATATTTAATATATTCACAAGTATTACCAGAGTATTTCTATGTCACCCACACATGGACTGAAACAGACTGATTTAAATGTGTGACTAAAACCCAGACAAGTAGTCATAAAATGGTCATTCGCTTTGCATTATTTATCACAAAAGCATTTAAATAAAAATAGCTCCTTTCTTCTTGGCCATTTTAGGGTAAATATAGTGAGCAAAGAAGTATGCACAGTCTAGTAAACTTCTGACTTTCTAGACTGTTACATGCCGTCTAAACAATTGTATAACCTTGCAATGACATAACACGAGATAGTCCATTTGATCAAGGACCAAATAAATAGAACAACAAAAAAGTTGTAAGTGAATTATATTAGTAGGTTTTATTTTGATTGAGTAACAACTCTGGGAAAATTGAAGAAGTCAAGAATATTGTTATACATCAATGATATATTTTGTATGATGTAGGAAGGCAGTATTGTTTCTCACACTGATGATACAGTCATCTTTGCAGATGATACATAGGATAAAGCAAGAAATAAAATGAACAAAAAGTAAGAAGTTTTATATTGATGGCTGGGTAAAAATAAATTCAGGATAAATATTTGTAAACAAACTTTTTCTTACTTTTAGAAATTATAATTATTGTATACCAAAACATATAGACATAAATATAGCAGACATAGCATTAAAAAGAGTTGATTACACAAAACCTTGGAGTACACGTAGATGAGTTTAAGTAATGGAAGTATTGTGCGGAAAATAATATTGGTACATGTAATGAAAGGAATAATGTAATGAAGAAGCAATGATCTTTATGTTGAATAAGATCTTGAGGATTATCTTAAAATTGATTGTAATTGCTTCTCAATTTAATTTCTTATTTAAAATAGATTGTATGAAAAGTGTTGCATTAAAATACTGAATAAACAGCACAACATTGCAATGCAACCTTTCAATTTCATTAGAAGCTACTGATTTATAATGATGACAAACAAAACAAATAAAATATCAATAAGTATCTCGTATCTCATATTTTATCTTCATCTCTATCATCATCTTCTTCATAACTTAATAATCAATTCATAACTTTCTTACCAGCGAATCTTGATGTCTGCTGTTTTAAGTAGCTTCTTATTGTTAAATGTCCAATGCATATGCTCAGTTTCATGAATTTCACCATGTAGGCTTAGCTACGATGGAAGTGCAAAATGAGTGCGGGCAATTTTTTCACGGTAGTGACCTCTTGTGTACCAAATATTTCTATTACTGAAGGTCTAGTTATGGCAAATACTGCACTATGTGACGGAGACACAATAGAATCATTTATAAAAACAAAAAATTAATTTTATACTTGGAGATGGTAAACAAAAAAGAGATAGACCAAGCAAGTGCTTCACAATCACATTCTAAAACAAGCTCTTCTCGAGTGAAGCATGGTTCCAGAAAAATTATCGAAAGATCAAGATGTCTGTAAGTTATGTTCTAAAATGATATGTTGTGAATGCATTATACCTATTTGTGGTGATGTTACATTACATGATTTAGTAAACAAACTTCAACGTTTTCTATTACATTCCTTTTAAATCAATGTCTACTCAACCAATTATTAATGAATTTATTGCATGCCCATTTTTATTTTTCTGCTTCCACTTTCCTTCAGGTGTTCATTGTTCAAAATAACATTTTCTTATTTTCTTTTGACCATTTTGGTTTTTAGTTCTTATTTTGTCATAATATTAAGTTCATTTTTTTGATAGATAGTCTGAATTTTCATACAAGAGTTCCAATTTTCTGACATTTTTTCTAATATCTAATCTCAATCAAAGTTAATTTTGTTCTCATTTATTGACATTCTCATAAAAAGTTTATTCATATAATTTTAAGTCTGATTTGGATATACTATGAAATTTTTCATGCTTCAATTATAATAGGTTTCTTGTAAAAAAAAGTATGTTTTTATTGTTAAACATCTTAGTTGGGGACAGTTCTAAAAATATGAAAATGAGAGGATTCACAGTTCTTTTGAACAAGAAAAAGCTGTAAATATTTCATGACTGTTGGTATTGTTTCATTAATTACAGTTTGAAAAATTGTTGCTATGTCAAGATTAATTGTTGTCATCTTACAAGTGTAAACATATAAATAAGAGATATTGAAACAAGATGATGTTACTTAAAATAACAAAGTTGTATAACAAGCAGCAAACATGTTATTAGTAAATTTTTCCTTATTCTTAAGAACTATAAATCTCTTAATTTCATAATTTTATAACCTTCCCCATCTGAGATATTTAACTCTAGAAACATGCATTTTTTCAACAAATACAGTTTCTCAAACGTGATTAGTTTTATAGTGTATCTACTAAAAACATGAATGTTTTAACAGAAGAAAATATATTTTTCAAACATGAAAAGTTATATAGTACATCCATATCCATCTTAAAACTTAGTAAATAGACTTACTGTAAGCATATCAGAAATAGTATGATATAAAATTAAACACATAGATACCTGATAAAATCTCCCGCTGGCCGCCATCATCTAGACGTCTGAATCATACGTTGTTTGGAACGTAGCCCGCTTAATCATAATATATTCGGTCACTTTATTAATGACCAAGGAGGTTGTGGTTTGGAAAAAGACCTAATCTACATTATCAGAACCACCAGAACAGTAACCACCTTTTGTTAATTTTTGTTTTATTGGGGTTTTACGACTTTTATTAATAATCGTGTGTGGTTTGAAAGCGGGAAACATACTCAGGGGGAACTAATACGAAGTGGATATTCGCACTTGTGAGAACATCGAACCCACAGCGCGTTAACTTGACGAGCCCTTGGAGACACCTGTAACAAAACATCCCAACAACCTTCGGTACACTTCGGCTGTGAAGGTCCGTTTACACGAAGCAAGCTGCGAGACAGGTTACCTGCCTACGAAATCTGTTTACATGAGGCAAGTAACCTGCTTGGTTGCTTGCCTGTAAATTTCGATGGGTGTGCTCGACGATCATATGTGCGAGTGAAATTAGAGCTACGGCTCGACATTATTTCGTGAACCATCACACGAATCATGTGAACTGCTTCTGGACGAGTTAGAAAAGAGGAAATCGTGGAATAGGGAGTGCTTGCAATACTCATGGCGCGTCGTCGCAATAAATAAATAAATAAATAAATAAATAAATAAAGTTTTTGGGGATATTTTAGACCATTAAAGATTGCATTGAAATTCTACCCAAAATGTTACTAGACTATGAACAACAAGTAACACAGAATTCACGTCTTTCACACGAGCACAATAGATCATTGACTGATCAAAACATTAAAAACATGGAAAATGGAGATTAAAAAAATAATAATAAAACAAATAAGTAACGAAACTCACATGAACAATTGTGCACCTAACCTCACTTTATGCTGCTTTGAGAGGAGGGGTGAGGCAGGTTAAATCTACTCTCAGAGGCAAGTAACCTGCCTCGTGAAATTACAGGCAGCTTGCCTCATTTTTGAGGCAGGTTTCGTTTGTCGTGAAGCGGTCTCAAATGTCCCGCGCATCGGAAGCGTTTACCTAAACGGTACAGAACTACTGACTGAGCGACACAGAGCCACAATATAAATACACGAGACACCAGTGCACGGGCGCTCCAGCAGTGAGGAGGGAGGGATATGTGATTCCACTCCGCCTTGTCGGTTAAAATTGACTCAACGGTCTCTACCGAATTTCCTACAACACCGTTTCCAGTCAGACTAGACTTTTACGGTCTCTGCCGAATTCTTCCTACCTCGTCTCCTTTTCGGCCTGAATTGCCATCAACTGTCTCAGTCAAACCTACTTTCTGACGCTATCTTACCGAAGTCACAACTTCACGATATTGCACAAGATTCACCGTGCGCGCCGTCAGTATTGCTGTCCCGTCGCAGGAAGCACCACGCCGCCGCTCGTCGCACTCTGGGTGAGTTGGGTAATAAAAGCTATGCCTGTCAATACTGGGAATGAGGCTGTTATTACTTCTTTTTTTCTGTCGCTAGTTCTGTATAATTAGGACATCTTCAACCCCCTTCTAACCAGCTCACCTTAAAGCCGGACGACACAGGTTCTCCCCCACTAACATCGTCACGAAGCCGCCATCGCCCCGACAACTGGTATCAGTCTGGGATTGGAGAATTTCTTTTCTGGAGATGCTGGTGTCTCCGTCTCCACGACACCTTATGTTAGAATGGGATGATAATTTTTTTCTCTGGATATGCTGATCCTAAGCACAATGACGTTGAGAACTAGGAATTTGTTTTCTATAGTTGGATAACTAGATTCTATTTTTTTACTTTCTTTTCATTTCTTCTGTTACCTAGTAGATAAAAAGCCGAGAAAACATTTCTCAATTGGAAAGTACTACAAACAGTACACTGCACCTTGCAGGTTAGATCAATATATTCAAAAGTGGTTACGAGAATACAGTAGGACTATGTACGGCATGAGCCATGTACAGTTGGGAGAATTGAGAAAAGAACTAAGGGAGGAATCTTCCAAAAATGAATAGGAAGATGTATTGATTTCTTATTTCATATAGACACAAAACTTCTTTCACTCTTTTTAAATTTTCTTTTCTCCTCATATTGACAGTCACAAACTCAGTACGGTATGTAACAAGTATTTATGTAAGAATTATCGGTGCTGCAAACGTTTTGTGACCCCTGTTAGAGCGAAATTGTTTTCTGTTTTTGGGTACTTTAGAATACAGTTCAGTTCGAAATTTCATGGATCCGTTTACTTCTTGGGACAAGCTTCCGCTGTCATTTGCACTACCTCTTCAACCAACATCAATGTATTGGAAAGGGGCGCGAAAGCAAATGTTTCTACGCATGACGCAGCAAAGCAATATGTAATGAGACAAGGACTGACATTGAACATCACGTTAATCCCATCTTTTAGCGTCGGCGATGATCTATCAATTAAAACCTTATTAGAAAGAGTAAAACTGATCAGTCAAATTAACGCTTGGCCCGAAGCAGAAACATTGGCTAGACTTCGAATAACAGGTACCGCTAATGATTTCATACGTGACCACCCTCATGACATCGAGTCGTATGTCAACTTGGAGAGATACACGAGAGAAAAAGATTTTCGCCAAAAATTTCGAGACTAGTTTCAGAAAAATTGTTTTCAAATGTAAATCATGGACCGTTAGAATCCGTAGTTGAATATTCTACGAGGTTACACGGCATCTGGCGTAAGCTAAAATCAGCTTCCACTTCAGAAGAAACATCCGCGATGGCAACCATGTTCCAATAACGCTGGCCTTCGTGAGCAGATCGCTAGCTTCGTATCAGTTCAAAGACCTGAAAGCATTTTACAAGCAGAGGAGATGGCACGCGTCGAGGAAATGACGATGCAGGGATATTCAGCGTCGAATGTCGAAACTTCCGCTTGCTTCACTACTTCAGCGATCAACAGAAAACAAATGGCAAAGCAGTAGACAATCCGATCGTTTCCGGTAGTGAAATAATCGTCAAACCAACGAAACGTGTCATATCTGCCAGAAAGAAGGTCACATACAACGTTTCAGTCAAACAAAAAACAGGATGTGCCAAAACTGTGGGGATAGCTCTCATCTAGCTTTTTCATGCCCACTTACTATTTGTGGAAGTTGCAAGAAAAATTCACATCGGTCTATTGATTATCTTGAAAAATCAAAAAACGTGCCCATTCTCACCCAGCAGGGCGTGGGGAGCCAGTAATTTTAGCAGTCTCGCCTGAGAGCGGATTAACAGTTCAAGGAGGATTATTCGGATCAAAGTTTCGTCTCTTGGCAGCTTCATGCTCCATATTAAATGTAATAACTATTAGAAGTAAGAATATTGACTTAAAACCATATAGAAGCTTCTGGCCATTTTATCCACAGTTATGGAGGAGTTAGATTACAAATTTTAATCGATAAAAAATGTACTTTCACGATTTCCTTATTGCGGATCTTGAAGATACTCTATAATAATAAATTTTAATAAATTTATTGTCAAAAAACAGTACAAACTGCGTATGACCACGTGGAGGACAATAAACTAATTTACACTCCGGAAGCAAGCAAGGGACCATCCCATCAATTCCGATCAAGGGCCCTAAGGCAGAGGCGGATTCAAAAATTTCAGCAAAAGTTCCTAGATAAGATAAAAAGTTAGCTGCGAGTTATAATACATATATAATGTCAATATGTTTGTAATTTAACGCACATATGTTTGTAAATTTACATGTACAAGTTATTATCGAGCTATAGATTATTCTGAGTATAGTGTTGAAATATCATAAGAGTTGAAAAAAATCCCACTAAATTCACGATTTATTGTTACAATAAACACTTTGCCCCTATACGACGGAATACTCGGTTTGGACTTCTGCGAATAAAATCAGGTTCTGCTAAAATGTCAGTGACACCAGGACATGATACAGTTTGTACTCCGATACATCAGCAGACGGAAAACATGAAACCGTTCTCGCCAGATGAGGTGACAAACTCTAAGAATTCAGTAAAGTGTTGCAAAATCAGTACAATTTGTGAATCCAGTCGAAACCAGATGAATTTAAAATCACTCAATTTAACCTGAGACTCAAGTCCACAGTCAGAAGAAAAAAATCAATAGATAACGGGAGCTATATTAACAAAAATAAGTCAAATGCTGTAGCAACTGAAGAGAGTGAATTATCATCAAACGAGGTTAACTCTATCTCGCCAGAACCTTTAAGCGAGGAAAATTACTTGTGAAGCAGTACGTGTAGACTCGCTACAAATAGAAGACATAGAATTACTTCCAGTGAAAATAGTAAAATTAGTTAAGGAAATTCAGGACTTATTAAATGATATCATACCACAATGCAGAACGGCTTCAAAGTCCACTTGAGTCTAAGAAACTAAAGGAAGTAAAGAATACACGCAGAAGAGATAATGTTGAAGTGAANTCTGTTCTGATTACGATTCACGTGTTTGTGAAGGGGATGTCGTTAATAAAAGTGTTGTGTTCTCCCTCTTCGGATGTTTTGCAGAAACAATTAGTGAATATAGATTCAAAGCGTGTCAGAAAAAAATTGCGTGAATGATATTCAGTTAGACGATGGTTGCGAAATAGAAGGAAGCAAAGTTCAGTTTTGCTCTGGAAACGACTCAGCTATTCCTGCAAAGCGTCGGTTGGCGCGTTGAGGAATTGAACAGCGAGAGACACCTTTCACGCTCACCAAGACTCTTCCGAACAAATAAATCTTCCAGTGGGTTCCGTTATTGGTATTGGAAAAATTTCGGACGGGATTCTACCGATATTGTGTAAAGTACAACAAGGTAAGTCTGCTACCATTATTTTCATACATGACACGAAAGATTGGAAGAGATTTCACAGAAAACTTAAAATTTCATTTTGTCAAATAATAGAAAGTAAAGACCATTTCCTTCACTTTCTAGTTGAAGTACCATTACTTTGGCCAGACACAGCAATGGAATACGATTTACTGAAACTTGTCAATTTGAAAGAAACATCAGAATAAATAAGGGACGACTTAAAAAATTATTACTGAATTTTCGGATGTTTTTGCCTTTGGGAATAACAGATTAGGGTGCACGGACTTGGGCGACGCGCTTAGCTCAATAGCTTAGCGACTTTGTAGAGTGAGATTTCTTTGCGCACGAGAGACAGATATGCTCGATCAAGAAGTTACATCACCTCGTGGTCAGCTGACATAATTTTGGTTCGAAAAAAAGGGAAACAGGGAGAAAAACCTGTCTATGGACCACGCATAATAAATAATAATAATAATATTAATAATAATAATAAAAATAAATAATAAAGTGCCTTTATTTTGGCAAGACTCAGACCTTAAGGTTCCGTCTAACCATTTTAAATACAAGATGAAAATTGGGAGGGTCGTATTTACATTTAAAACTGGGAAGCAATACTAGAGACCATCCCGGTGAAACCTTAAGCGATTGACTAAACCCAGCAAAAACTCAGTCAGGATGGCGGTTTAGTGCCGAACATGTGTTAAAAGCAGTAACAGTACAATATAATTATGAATATACAAATAGAACAAATATAGTGATTACAACAAGGATATCAAAACAAATTATTACATAATGACAATATTTGCAAATTACATATTATAATATGATTATATCTTACTAGATACATATTACACTGTATTTACAAATTATATATTACACAAGATCATATGAAGCTAGAGTACTGAACGAATGGAAGAGAAATAATGTAAAAGTAAAGAAGAGTATAATAAATTTGTAAAAAGGAGTAGAAAGAAAGAAAGAAAGAAAGAAAGAAAGAAAGAATATTAAAGATCATTGTTTTCCATCCACTCTGTAAGACTTCGCCTGAAAGAAGAGAAAGTTGATAGAGATTTTATTTGAGCAGGAAGTTTGTTCCAAGGACGTATTGTGTGTACTGTGAAGGATAAGAGTTGTGCCGAGGACTAGAGAGGAGATGTGAGCCTCGCGCGTGATTCACTTTCAAAAATTTAAAACGTTTTGCTAAAACAGTCAAATGACCATTTTTTATTATTTTATAAAGAAGAGATAGTCAATGCAGCGTTCGACGTTCCTCGAGTGTGAGTGTCCTGGACATTTTGAAAAATTCTGTCACATGGTCGTAATTCCCGAGATCAAAAATGAAACGAATACATGAGTTCTGAGCTACTTGTAATTTAGGTTTCATTTTTTCCGTCAAGTCAGTGAAATGAAAGTCGCAGTAATCGAAGTGCGGCATGACAAGAGACCTAACAAGCATTTCCTTTCTTCCTGTTGGTAAAAGATCACGTAGCCGTTTTAAAGAGTGGATGGTGGAGTATACATTTTTACATGTTTTGTCTATTTGAGTTTCCCAACTTAGCGAGCTTTCAATATAAATTCCTAGATTTTTCACGCGACTGCACCAAACGAGAGAAGTCTTATTGACTGACACATTGGGTAGAGTGCAATTTGAAAGTTTATTGAGAGTTTTCTTTGATCCAAGCAATAAGCATTGTGATTTAGACGGATTTAAGAGGAGACCGATAGATTTTGCCCACATACTGAGTGAGGTAATATTAGAGAGGTAATATTAGAGAGGTAATATTAGAGAGGTAATAGGTGAGAGGTAATATTAGAGAGGTAATAGGTGAGAGGTAATATTAGAGAGGTAATAGGTGAGATTGATTGATTGACGTCTTTATTTAGCGATCAGGGGAAGGTTAGGGCCATGAGGCCCTCTCTTCCACCCCCCCCCCTGAATAAATATGTTTTACAAATCCTTCTAGCGTCGAATACATTCATTTATAATCATATGTAAGATTTAAAACAGAAATTAAAATTCAAACAAATATGGTAAACACAATGTAACTTCTTAGTTCTCCAATCATAATTCAATACTCAATATTCACTCAATAATAGTTCCTTGAATTTCTCCCTAAACGTTACCACTTTAATAGATAAGTCAAAGAGTTCGATATTCTCGTTGTGAAGCTTCGAGCTTTGGACGACGAAGGATCTCGCAAGCATTTCAGTTCGATGGCGTGGTATTTCAAGTACCCTGTCTTTATTTCGAGTGTCTCGTTGCGATAAGAACCTGAAGCGATCGTACAAGTAATCTGGTTTTCGGAATTTCAGGACCTTGAACACCATTGTAGCCAATTGCAATTTCTTCCTTTCTCTTATCTTGAGCCAACCCAGCCGCTGGTAATGGGGGGTAACATGTTCGTCCAAACGCAGCCGAAGGGCGAATCGCAACGCTGCATTTTGCGCTTTTTGAAGCATATTCATTTCTTCGCTCTTCAGGTCACAGATGGCAGTAGCGGCATAATCGAAGGTGGGCAACACTAAGCTTTGGACTAGCTGCAGTCTTACATGGGTGGGAAAGTCTATGGCCACTCTGCGGAGTTGATAGATCGCTTTGAACGCGGATCCACACATGGACGTCACTTGAAGATTCCATGACAGGGTGTCTTGGAATAGCAGTCCCAAGTTCTTGGCTGACTTCACAAACTCCAAGGGAACACCTCCATAGGTCACTCTAGTCGCGATGGAGATGTCAACCTTCGATAGGATCTTCGAATACCCAATGATCATAGCCTTGGTCTTGGCCATATTCATTTTCATGCCATGCCTGGTGCACCAATTGGCCACCCTCGCCAGATCCTCACTCAGCGCATGAACAGTCTCCTCTATACCATCGAGGTCGCAGGAACGATAGAACTGTAGATCATCTGCGTAGGACACATGCTGAGTACCCTCCGCGAATACTCTTGGCAGCGTGGTGATATAGATGATGAAGCAGAGAGCCGACAACACTGATCCCTGCGGGGTCCCAACGAGGACATCTCTCCACGACGACAGCGATCCATCCGAGCCTTTCACAGCCTGCTGACGCTGTGACAGATACGAGTCAAACCAGGCTAGCAGGTTCCCCTCCACACCAATGGATCGAAATACCGCCAGCAAGATGTCTCTTCTGATCAAATCAAACGCGGCAGAGAAATCCACCATTACCATGATTGTTACTTTCCGTTTGTCCATTGCTGCTCTGACGTCGTCAAGAACCCTGATCAAAGCAGTCTCGGTCCCAAAACCCGCACGGTAGGCAGACTGCTTTGGGTCTAGAACCCCGCAGCGGTCCACATAGCCACTGAGCTCCCCATACACAATCTTATCGAGCACCTTACCCATAGCACAGAGCAGAGATATTGCTTGAAAATCGCTTTCACTCTCAGGTTGCTTCTTCTTTGGTAGAGGCTTAACGATTGCTTTCTTCCATATCTCAGGATAAACCCCTGTAGACAGGGAGTAATTGTAAATATGAGTCAAGACGGGGAGAATAGTGTCTGCGAGCATCTGCAAAATTTC
>NNCF01127308.1:62632-72898 GCA_002313205.1 Laupala kohalensis
GTCTCATGAAATTGACTGCAGTGTCATCTCGCGAGGACAAAATAAAACGAAACTGCACAACCCTTCACATGGCGCGTTCTTCGAGCGGGAGCGCGTTGCTCAAAGGGTAACGGCGTTTTTTTTCTAAGTTTCCCAAATAAAAACAACACAAAATTATTTCTAATTTAATTTTTGTACATTTAAGAGTATTTAAAGGAGATATTGAAAACAATTTCTTTTATATCCGTATCAATATTTGTTTCGGTGAAATTATTTATTTATTCTTAAAACGCATTATTCATATATAGTACTTTAATACAAAGTTTTCATATTGTAATGTATGACGGGTAATTCCCAAAATATCTCTGTTTTAATGTGTGCAACAGCCAACAATGCGCCCAACCCTCAATCGGTTGAGAGGAATGAAATGAAGTTGGAAGGTACTGTTGGGTGGGATCCGAACCGACTTCTGTATAATTATGTTTCCGGTCAGAATAGGTTAACAATGTTATTTTATAACATTTATTAATGATACAGTGCATGTGAAAAAAACTGTTTAAAAAATTGACAAACCAAATTTTCAAGTTTTCATGGAAAAAGTGAACAAGTAGCAGTTCCAAAATGACATACATCTACTAAAATTAGTACAAGTAAGATATATACAAACTTTAAAGTGACCAGTAAAAATGCCTTTGAGGTGTAGAAAAGATATCAATTTTTGGCTTTCTAAAGGAAAACAAACCTCACTTTACATATATTTTTTAAAATGTTATTTCTAATACTTCTCAAAGCTCTTTCTCTTTTGCTGTGATCTTAGCAATCGCATTGGGAACCCTCGAATTAAAAGGTACTAGTGAAATCCGCAACCACCTCTTGTGTAAGTAGGAAGCCAAGGTCACCTACCACGCTACTGCGACCCCCTCAACAAATTTAGCATNTAATTATTGAACGAGACTTTCGATCTTTTGTGGACGAGTAATGTATATTTTGTGAAATCTTGTATTGTAAGGTTAAGTCTTTCATTATGTATCTAATTGGATTATATAATGGGTGTTAATTTTAATAGCATGTGTACTAGGAAGTAATGAAACCCTTTTTATAGGTTTGATATAGAAATAAGTACGTTGATTCGATTGCTGAAAAAATGCACCGGCTTTGTAAGCAACCTAGCTCCAACTGTTATAAGGTGGCCCAACCAACTAAACGAAAGGGTCATTGAAGNCTTTGTAAGCAACCCAGCTCCAACTGTTATAAGGTGGCCCAACCAACTAAACGAAAGGGTCATTGAAGACGATTTCAGAAGTAGCGGTTTTCCTGGTGTCATTCGGTTTGTTGATGGCTCGCATATCCAAATCGACAAGCCGGAGTACGACTCAGATTCATATCTGAATAGAAAAAATTTCTATTCCGTACTGGTAAATAATTTTTGTATTATATATATTCTCCGGGGGCTTTATTAATTTTTTTATGGTATATATACGGAATTATAGCAGAAATTTGGAAACTAAACGATGAGAATGTAACACAAGCAATTCACTGAATTATAACAAACATTTGGGAAACCGAACAAATACCTGCAGAGTGAAAATGCGCTTTAATCCACCCTCTTCACAAAAAGGGAGATAAAACAGATCCGAATATCTACAGAGGAATCTCACTTCTCTCTGAAGCATATAAAATTCTTTCAAAAGCGCTGTTAAGGCTCGAAGAACAAACTGACTCACTAATAGGAGAGTAAGGGCAGGATTTCCAACGGGCGTTGTTGTATAGAACAGATCTGGAACCTAAAGACAATTTTACAAAGAAGAAGGTGCAGTAATACTGTTGTAACTTTTGTCGACTTCAAGAAGGCTTCCGATGCGATAGATAGGCAAACTCTATTCGACGCTTTGTCGAGTTCAAAATGGACAGGAAAAAAAGGGATATTATTCAACAGACTTTAATATGTACAACATCAAAAGTTAAATTCATGGGAGAAATCTCAGAAGCATTTCAAATCCAGACCTGAGTTTGCTAAAGGGATGGCCTTTCGCCCCTCCTATTTAAATTAATTCTGAAAAAAATCGTGAAAACATGGGAAAAGGAAATAAAGGGGATACAACACGGGATTGAGAAAGAACAGAGGATTAATGTGAAATGTCTAGCTTTCGCAGATGATCTACCTATTCTCACGAACAATAGAGAAGATGCCAAAATTGCCCTGGAAAAATACATGAAATTGCACAGACAACAGGCCTACAAATCTCCTACCAGAAACCTCATTTTATAGAAAGAAAATCTGCAGATAATCTCCCTATTATAACTCGATACGGGAAAGTGACACGAGTCCCTCACTTCCAATACCTAGGAGAGATCATCCAGTCATCAGGACTGAACACAATAGCCAATCAAGAAAGAATCATAAAATTACAAAAAGCATATAAGCTCACATGGAGTCACTATAATAAGAAATCTATTTCGGTCAAACCAAAATTACGACATTACAACACAGTAGTTGGACCGGAAGCACTGTATCCTGCAGAAACGACGATGATTTATGGCCAAAACAATGAAAGAAATTGAAAAATAGGAAAGAAAATTCTCAGGAAAATATTTGGACCAGTTTTTCGAGAATTAATTTGGATAAATAGGTCATCAACAGAGATCTACAAACACACAAAAACAATAACAGATGCCGATAGAAAAAGAAGAATGAAATTTTACAAACATATCCGCAGGATGGAAAAGCTTAGGCTCACAAGGCAAATCTTCGACATAACGAATGCTAGTAAAAAACAAGACAAAATGGATCAGCGAAACAGAAGAACACATTAAAGAAATGGGAATTACAGAAGATAATATAAACAATGGGTAGAAGTTGAGGAACATAATACTTAAACAAGACCACACACNTAGATAAAACACAGCGAACTTATGAAGAGAATTTGGGAAGAACGAAGGAAGAAGAAAACATCACGACTACGCAAGTTTAAACGCTCTCATTTAATAGGGAACAATCGAAAATAATAAAATTATGTCATATTTTCATATCTAATCACGAAAATGTTTTTCGTTCATGGGACATTATATTACTAAATTTTCTAATTCATTAAAATCGCAGAAGTGGCGTCATGCTCTTTATTTCAGTTGCAGGTAGTATGTGACAACAAAAAGGTGATTCGGGATGTAGACGTCGGTTTCCCCGGAAGTGTGCACGATGCCAGAGTGTGTCGTCGGTCTGAATTGTGTTGAGGCAATTTGAGGGAGACAAATACATTCTAGGAGACAGTGCGGAACGTACTCACTCCTTTCAGTGATAGAGGAAATCTGACAACGCAGAAGTGGTGGTATTGATGTCATGCTCTTTATTTCAGTTGCAGGTAGTATGTGACAACAATAAGGTGATCCGGGATGTAGACGTCGGTTTCCCCGGAAGTGTGCACGATGCCAGAGTGTGTCGTCGGTCTGAATTGTGTTGAGGCAATTTGAGGGAGACAAATACATTCTAGGAGACAGTGCGGAACGTACTCACTCCTTTCAGTGATAGAGGAAATCTGACAACGCAGAAGTGGTGGTATTGATGTCATGCTCTTTATTTCAGTTGCAGGTAGTATGTGACAACAATAAGGTGATCCGGGATGTAGACGTCGGTTTCCCCGGAAGTGTGCACGATGCCAGAGTGTGTCGTCGGTCTGAATTGTGTTGAGGCAATTTGAGGGAGACAAATACATTCTAGGAGACAGTACGGAACGTACTCACTCCATTCAGTGATAGAGGAAATCTGACAACGCAGAAGTGGTGGTATTGATGTCATGCTCTTTATTTCAGTTGCAGGTAGTATGTGACAACAATNTTATTTTACAGTAAATTCCAAAGCACAAAAAATAAGGTAATATTGTCAAATCATACTGACAAGTCTACAAAAGCGATGTGTTGTGGAAAGCGGGAATTTCCAAAATTAATTTCTACAGCCATGTCAAGTAATAAAATTCTTTATTAAGGAGCATGTGCCTAGGCAGAGCTTGTACCTTGCTCCTTTGTCATTTAAGTTATGTGCCAAAGAGGTTAGTCACCAATGTTCAAAAATATGTTATGTAATTGGCTATTTAAATTACATTTGTCTTTTGCTGTTTGAGCGAACTTAAGCAGCGCTTAGCCCTGATACAATGAACTACTCATTGTGCCATGTTACCCGTCCCAAGCCACGAGGAGGCGGGGTGTGTTCCACTGTCTATCTTCCTTCGTCGAAGGGAAAGTTTGACATCAACTCAAACTTATGCATTGACTGACGTTGGTTTGAAAAGTTTGCGGTAGTAGATGTAATTGGTGTATATATGAAATATTAAAAAAGTATAGATAATAGCAAAAGTAAGTAATTAGTATGAGAAAGAAAAGTAAAAGTGAAAATATATTTACTATAAAGGACAAGTGAGTAAGATAAGAATAAAAATAAAATAAAAAAAAAAGATAGTAAAAAAGTGTAAAAAGAAAGTAAAAAGAGAGTAACAGAGTAAATAGAAAAAGAGAGTAAAAAATAAAGAGATTAAAAGAAAGTAAAAATAAAGTGAAGGAGAGTAAAAAGAGAGTAAAAGAAAGTAAAAAGTCAGTAAAAAAGTTGTAAAAAGAGTTAAAGAAAGTAAAAAGAGATAAAAAGACTAAAAATAAGAGTAAAAGAGTAAAAAGAGAGGATAAGAGAGTAAAAAGAGAGGTAAAGGCAGTAAAAGAGAGTAAAAAGTAAGTAAAAGGCAGTAAAGGACAGTAAAAAGAGATTTAAAGAGAATATAGGAGCGTATAAAGAGAGTAAAAGAAAGTAAAAAGAGAGTTAAAGAAATTAAAAACATGAAAAAGAGAGTAAAAATAGAATAACAAGAAAGCAAAAACAAAGTAAAAGAGAGTTAAAGATAGTAAAGGAAAGTAAAAAGAGAGTTAGTGTAAAAATATTAAAAAGACAGAAAAAGAGAGTAAATAGAGAGTAAAAAGAGAGGAAAGGGCAGTAAAGAAGAGTAAAAAGAGAGTTAAAGGCAGTAAAAGAGAGTAAAAAGAGACCTGAAGAGAATATAAGAGGATATAAAGAAAGTAAAATAGAGTAAAAGGAGAGTATAAGAAATTAAAAGACAGAAAAAGAGAATAAAAAGAAACAAAAAGAGAGTAAAAGAGGGTAAAGAGAGAAAGAAAGAGAGTTAGATAAGAGTAAAAACAGAGTAAAAAGAAAGAAAAAGAGAGTAAAATAGTAAAAAGGGAGTAATAAGAAAGTAATAAGAAAAGTAAAAAGAGAGAACAAAAAGAGTAAAAGGAGAGTTAAAAGTGAGTAAAAAGAAAGTAAAAAAGAGTAGAGAGAGATAAGAGTAAAAATGGTGCAAAAAGAGAGAGCTAAAAGGTGTAATAAAAAAGTCAAAAGAGAGTAAAAGGAGAGTAAAAAGAATAAAACTTAAGTAAAAGAAGAGTAAAAGGAGAGTAAAGAGAGAGAGATTAAAAGACAGCAAAAAGAGAGTAAAAAANGACAGCAAAAAGAGAGTTAAAAAGTAAATCTTGTATAAAAAGAGAAGAAAGAGTGTAAAAAGAGAGTAAAAGAGTAGAAAGGGAATAAAGAGAGAGAAAAGAAAGTAAAGAGAGAGTAAAAAGGCAGCAAATAGATAGCAAAAAGGCAGCAAAAAGATAGTAAAAAGTGAGTAAAGAGAGAAAAAGGAGAGTATAAAGAGACAGTCAAGAGAGAGCAGAAAGAGAGTAAATGGAGAGTAAAGAGCGAGTAAAAAGAGAATAAAGAGAGAGAATGAAAAGTGAAAGTAAAAGGAGTGTAAACAGAGATTGATTGATTGACGTCTTTATTTAGCAATCAGGGGAAGTTTAGGGCCATGAGGCCCTCTTCCACCCCTCCTGAATAAATATGTTTTACAAATCCTTCAAGCGACAAATACTTTCTTTTATATTTATATGTAAGATTTAAAACAGAAATTAAAATTCAAACAAAAAGGTAAATACAATGTAACTTCTTATAAATTCTGCTTTCAACTACAAAAGGAAACAAAGGAAAGACTAATAAATAAATAAATAAATTTATTGTCAAAAAACAGTACAAACTGCGTATGACCTCGTGGAGGGAAAAAACCTAATTTACTCTCCGGAAGCAATCAAGGGACCATCCCATCAATTCCGATCAAGGGCCCTAAGGCAGAGGCGGATTCAAAAAATTCAGCAAAAATTCCTAGATAAGATAACAAGTTAGCTGCGAGTTATAATACTAATAGAATGTCAATATGTTTGTAATTTTAAGCAAAAAATTACATGTAAGTTATTATCGAACTATAGATTATTCTGAGTATAGTGCTTAAAAATTGAAATAACACTAAATTCACGATTTATTGTTACAATAGACCCGCCCCTAGACAAAGCCTAGAGAACCTGTATGATAAATCCGCCTCTACCCGAAGGAAAACCGGAGAAAAACCCGGGCCAGGATGGGGCTACAGAATTTATGTACACAAACGTGCCAATGTTGAGTACACATAAAACTAAATTATTATGAGCCATAAGACAACACAATCATGCAAGAAAATAGTTTTTAAAATTGTTATAAGTTGTTTAAAAAGTACTACAGCAATGGCGTGATAAAGCACAAGACGAATTTAACTTTTGTTAAAATCAATAAATTCTTTTACAGTGTAGAAGCACTGGTGCAGGAGGTAGTTTTTAACCGCGGATTTGAAGATATTCAATTTCATAATATCTTTTATATTCTTGGGCAGGGAATTATATAGAACGATTCCCGAATGGTATGGTCCCTTTTGGCAAAGAGTGGTTGACACTCTAGGGCGATGAATATTACTACTATTGCGTGTATAGTGTTCGTGAACGAGACTGTTTCGTATAAAGAAAGGGTGGCACTTCAGTAATTCGGTCTTAACAAACACGACTGTTTCATAAATATAAATGCAGGGAAGTGTTAAGATATTTAATTCCTTGAATAAAGGTTTACAAGAGTTTCGGGGGTGAGATTTACAAATTATCCGAACTATCCTCTTCTGAATTCTGAAAGTTTGAATACTCTGACCGGAATTACCCCAGAAGGTAATGCCGTAACGTAAATGGGAGTAAACGTTTGCAAAATATACGCAACGGGAAATACGTGGACTAACTGCGTTAACTAAGATTCGGAATGCGTAACACAATTTGCTTAATTGGGAATTAAGATTGTCAATGTGACAATTCCATTTGAGGTTGTCTTGAATATGGAGACCTAAGAATTTTGTATTTGTAACAGTTTTTAATTGTGTTCCGTTTAAAGAAAGAGAAACCTGGGGTAAAGATTTTGTGATACTATTGTGAAATGACATAGACACTGTTTTGTCAGTGTTTACAATGAGACGATTTGCATGGAACCAAGTCGAAAGGTTAGACAAAACTTTTTGAGCATTGGCGTGTTTACATAGTAAATTAGTGTCATCAGCAAAAAGAACCATTTTGCAATCTGATGTGGATGATGACATGTCGTTCACATACAATAAAAAGAGTATAGGGCCGAGAATTGATCCTTGGGGTACTCCGCAAGTAAGTGGCTTTGTTTCTGAAAGACAACGCTCAAGTATTTTATTTTTAGTATAGGATATTTCTACTTGTTGATATCTATCTTTTAAATAAGAAGTTAGCCATTGATGTGGAAGTCCACGAATGCCTAAAGAATGCAATTTGGTAAGGAGAATTCCGTGATCGATGACATCGAATGCTTTGGATAAGTCAAGAAAAACACCCTGAGGATTTTCTCCACTGTCTAGAGATGTGGTAACATCGTTTAAGAAGGAAAATATGGCGCTTGTAGTGGAAAAGGATTTCCTAAAACCGTGTTGATCGTCAGAGAGAATGTTATATTTTGATAAAAAATCTAAAAGACGCTTATAGAACAATGTTTCTAGAATTTTTGAGAAAGTGGGTAGTAGAGATATTGGTCGGTAATTTCCAATATTAAGATTGTTACCTTCTTGTGTAAAGATTTTACTTTAGCTCTCTTAAATATATCGGGAAACACCCCTTCCGATAAAGAATTATTAAAAATATTTATGAGTGTATTTAATATAGCGTGGGACGAAATTTTAACAATAAACTCGGGTATATCATCTATGCCTGTTGAAAATTTGTTTTTTAATGAACTGATGATTCTCATGACTTCACTGCCGTTAGTTTCGGAAGTGAACATAGAATTGGGTATGTGGGTGGTAATAATTGGAGGACATTGATTTGTATATATTGAGTTCGTTATTTTACCAACTTCTGAGAAGTGAGAATTAAACAAACTTGCGATGTCCTGAGGATTTGACACGATCTTGCCATCGTTTAGTAAAGAAACATTTTCTTCGCGATTTTCAGAAGTTGACGTGTAATTGTTAACAATATTCCACATGGCTTTCATCCGGTTGTTCGATTTTAGTATATGCCTGTCGTTTTCCATAACTTTAGCTGCATAGACTACTTTTCGGAGAATAGTCTTATATTTACGAAAATAATTATGGAATTCGGGTGGCTGGTTATAGCGTTTTGAAAGATAATATAAACGGCGTTTGTTTTTTGAAGAAATTCTTATCCCTAGGGTGATCCATCTATTGTATTTTTTTGTGTTAATTAACTTGCGTTTTATGGGAAAACTAGAGTTGTAATGTTTTAGGAATGTTGAGATAAATACATTGAATTTGTCGTCGGTGTTTTGGCAATTGTAAACATCTTTCCATGTTTCTTCACGCAAATAATTTACGAATATGGATTTATTTATGTCATTAAACTCTCTTGTAAATTTGTAAAGGATTTTAAGCGGTTTTAGTGTATTATTAATAGTCAATACTTGAGCAAGGTGATCACTGTATCCGGCGATAAACACTTCAGAGAGATACGAGATTCCATTGTTGACTATAATTTGATCTAGCAATGTTTGAGATGAGCCGGAGAGGCGAGTGGGGTCATTTATCGTAGTAATAAGGTTGAAGGAGTCGATAAGATTCTTGAATCGATTAACTGGTGAATGTGCAGAGTCGGATGTACTCAAGAAATCGATATTGAAATCACCACATATAACGATAGATTTAGTAGATTTATGTGCGATATGTTCTAAAACATTTTCGAAGTTCCGAAAAAATATGTCAAGATCTGATTGAGGAGGTCTATAAATACACAAAACAACAATACCGGTGTCGGTCAGTTCAACTGCAGAAATTTCGAACACACTATCTACGCAGAAGTTCTCGTAGCCTGTCAGTGGAGAAGATAAAATATCATTACGAACGTAGATACACGTACCTCCGTGGGGATTTTTGCCTTTAAAATTTTGCCGACAGTAAGAACTTGCTAAATAATAATTAGAAATAGCAGTATCGTTGATGTTGTTAGTTGAAAGCCAATGCTCTGTGAGGCATAGCAAATCGAATCGATTTTCGTGTACCAGAATTTCAATGTCTGTCAATTTGTTTGAAAGGGATTGGACATTATGATGAAATATAATTATTTTATTTTCGCAAAGAGTTTGTGACTCACGAGAAATGGAATCGACGTTAGATTGTGGAGAGGAATTTGAAATTGGTACAGCTTCTAGTTCCGGATGAAGCTCGCACACAGCACCTGAACGCGATTGTCACCTTCGAGTACCACATCGTACTCCTGAGCGCAAGTTGTAACGGTGTATGGGGGCGACAGGAGGAATAGATGTTGACGTGGGAGATGAGGAAGCAGTAGGTGAAAGAACGGGGACAGGAGAAGAAATGGGTGTCGAGATAGGAAGAGGAGATGGTGATGAGGTAGGAGCAGAGGGAGGTGGATGAGATGAGGTAGAAGTAGAGGGAGGTGGAGGAGGAGATGAGGTGCGTGCAGGTGGTAATGGAGGAGGTGGATTCCATGACAGGGTGTCTTGGAATAGCAGTCCCAAGTTCTTGGCTGACTTCACAAACTCCAAGGGAACACTTCCATAGGTCACTCTAGTCGCGATGGAGATGTCAACCTTCGATAGGATCTTCGAATACCCAATGATCATAGCCTTGGTCTAGGCCATATTCATTTTCATGCCATGTCTAGTGCACCAATTGGCCACCCTCGCCAGATCCTCACTCAGCGCATGAACAGTCTCCTCTATACCATCGAGGTTGCAGGAACGATAGAACTGTAGATCATCTGCGTAGGACACATGCTGAGTACCCTCCGCGAATACTCTTGGCAGCGTTGTGATATAGATGATGAAGCAGAGAGCCAACAACACTGATCCCTGCGGGGTCCCAACGAGGACATCTCTCCACGACGACAGCGATCCATCCGAGCCTTTCACAGCCTGCTGACGCT
>NNCF01127310.1:0-15398 GCA_002313205.1 Laupala kohalensis
TAGCGCATTAAAAGCTAAGCTGAAAGCAAAACAAAAACCAAACAATAATAAACATACACATGCAACGATGGGTAAAACCCTCAAAAAGGAAAACATGAGTATAAAAAAACAAAGTACTGAATACATAGTAATGAAATACTAAAATAGTAAATGTTGGATACATAGTGTAGCGTGTGGTAACAAACAGCACAGAAACAATACATAAAAGATGGGTACAAGCAAAAATTACAAAAGAAAAATGTCTTATTTCTTGAGAGGACATAAAGAGTATTCTTGAGTACATAAAAATCTTCAGATAACATAAAAAGTTTACATAATAGGTTCTTGATGTGTTAAACATTCAGTGAACAGAGAACAAGTAGCGAATTCTACACTGGGCAGTGAGGAATCGTCGAAATGACCACTAAATGTTCAGTATGAAAAAAATGTACATCAGAATAACACCTCACTTCAGAGCGTCGTCCTTAGACGAATTAGCATAGCAAAAACTTGTTCCATGGCAATAAGTAGTAATTAAAATTGCGAATAATGAAAATTGACAGTACTGAATACAGAGTACGTGTCGGCAACAGTTAGTCGTGAGAGAATATACCATACAAGCGAAACCAGAGATCGGAGTCAGTCACTTAAACATAATACAAACATTATATTGACAAATAATTGAAATATAACAATACAACGATAGTATGGTAATACAAAGCAAAATATGACTAAACAAAGCATAATATGACACTGACAGACGGTCAGGTGTCCTCAAAAGACATAAATGTTACATGTATATAAGCAAGTGGATACATAATGTGTAAAATATGTGTAATATAGAAACACTCATAAAATATGTGTAATATAGAAACACTCATAAAATATGTGTAATATAGAAACATTCATAAAATATGTGTAATATAGAATCACTCATAAAATATGTGTAATATAGAAACACTCATAAAATATGTGTAATATAGAAACACTCATAAAAAATGTGTATCATAGAAACACTCATAGTGAAAGCGAAATACATACGTCGGAATATTAAAAGAGTCCTATGTATACATGTTGAGCGAAGTACCTGACGCAGCAGACAATGAGCACACGAGTCGCAACGACATTCAGTGTGTAAGTTCATTTACTTCGTGGCGTAATCACTTGATGGACGAGGGGGAAATACACATTCCCCACCATCGGATCGCGCGGAGCACTCTGTAGTGTCACGGCGGGAGATGTAGCTAAAATCCCAGCAGTTCTTGCAGAAGTATGATTCGTGGAGTAATCCATAGGGAACCAGGTAAGTCAGACACGGACCCTGTTGGATGCACACCAACCGCTTCGCTAGGCGGCAGCTGGCGTCGAAAACGCAGTAACCATGGAGCTCCCCGATCCGAGGAAACTCCGCTAGCTCGTTCTGGCACGCATTACATGACATGGGCATGATGTTAGTGCTTAACAAAACAAAAAAGGGGACATTAGAGTCGAAATAATATAAACAGAACCATGAGGGTAGAAGGGAAAGCTCAGCCACATAGGGCGGAGGGAGCGGAAGGGTCGCGGCGACTAGCGGCGGCGGAGGGTCAAAGAAAGGAAGGAAGGAAGGAGGATAGATTAGCGATGTTTGGGGGTGAAGGGATCAAGGGAGATCGTTAAGGAGGTCAGGAAGCACCTGACCGGGGGCAAGGTAGGGACGATAAATGCCGTCTCTGTTGGGAGGGGGCGCGGCGCGGGGGTGAACCCCGAGCGCCGCGAAGCGCTGACGCTCGTCCTGGCGGAAGCGGCGGCGCGCGGCTCGTGGTACGCTGGGTGGCGGCCGCAGGACCGGGCGTCCCACGACCGCTGCTGTGAGGTCGTACGGAGCCGTGTCGTCATCGTCCCAGCATTCCCCGTCGGGGGGCGGGACCGCTGCAGGGCGCGCGGTGGGCTGGGCGTCCGCGAGGCTTATCTCCAGGCCTGGCGGCCACGCCGCGTGATATGTGACGCGGCGAGGTATGCCCGACCGATCCGGGCACCCCGTGAGGTGCTGCAGCGCGGCTTCGCACGGCCCCCGATGGTCGGGGTTGTAGGGGCACCCATAATACCCTTGGCCGTACCGGTGGGCGCACGCTATCAGGTGCGCCAAGTAGCACGGTGGCGGAGCGAGGTGCGCCCGATCGTAGGGGCACCGAATGAACTCTACCTCTAAATAGCGGGAAAACAACACAACAAGGAATATTAGGGTAATTCTCCGTAAGTACGAGATTCCATCGGACCGAACGGCACCGAGGGGCCGTTCACATATGTCCCTCGTGTACAAGGAGATGAGAGAAGAATACAGCTGAATAAAAGTATATAGAGAGACCTAGAAACACATAGTGAGTCTAGGGTAAGAAATACAGTACAAAGAAGGTGGATTATTCAAGTGATAATCACGCTACATAAACACAATCTAAGTGTACAAATTCTCAAACAAAAACAAACATTGTTTTTTTTTAATTGAAAAGAATCATACTTGTGTATTTGAAATCTTATTGAAGTAAACATCTTATGCTGCAATGCGCATTTGACTTGCACCACTCGTTACAGACGAGTATAATAGCGTAAAAGTATTAGTTTGTTTGTGAAATTGTAGCCGTGGCAACCAGTGATGACGTAACAAGACCATTATTAAGGTCGTATATTATCATATATATGAGGTGGTTCAGGCAGGGGGTCGCGTTTGAAACACACCCGAGCTGACGTGAAACTACTCCCCGTCGAGGGAAATTCTGATGGGGTCTCATATCCGTCGTTCTTCTCCCGTTTCCATCGGGGAATCTTTTTTGGCCTGCAATCATAAATCGCCCACCCCAAATACCAAAGAAGTGGCACGTGAGCTACCAAAGCAAGACAACCCAAGACAATTGTCGCCCAAAGGGGGAGAAGTCTAAAGGGAGTGGGTTGTGAGGTTCCTCGGGCGTGGTGGTGATCTTAATATCTTCCGAGAATATAGGAAAATATTGATCTTTATACGGGGGGAGGAATAACTGCAGATGAGACGTCCAAGTAGCCGGAAGTTCGCGTAACAGCGTGGGCGTTGTATTTTTAGAAAAACACGGCACTTTAGAGGGGATTAATATATATATATCTTTGATGCGTCACGTTACATGCGCGTCCAACTCGTAATCTAAATGCTCCATTAGCGCGTGTGGTTTGAAATGTGGTTTTAGAATGGGGGCACTGAACGACAAGCGGACTACTGATATGAGCTATCGCGTACGAGGTGGATGACGAAGGATGACTACCGGTGCTCCGACGTGCGTCTGGCACGAGAACCTGCATGACTCAGCGATTGCGCGAACAACTCCTCCCGAGAGAAGTAGCTGTAAGCAGCGCAACTCGGCTGACGACATCTGCGGTGCCGGATGTAATTTGCAAAGGCTCCGAGTGAAAGTATCGCAAGAAAGTGTTCGAACAGCTCCTCCGCGAGGAAAGTAAGCAATGTCCCGAGCCTGAATATTAAGTGCACATGTTTGGTTCTTCCATGCGTAGGGCGTAGGAAGGAAACGAAGTGTGCGGTGGTCAGTTAACGAAGTACGAAGAATAGGAACGTAAGCAACGAGTAAGATGTGCGTGGCTGTAAAAACACAGTCGAAGAGACCAAGCAAATAGTATCGAAGTAAGTCCTCAAGGGGAACCTCAAGCTGATAACCGGTCGCCCTTAGGTGATGGGCCAGCCGTTGGAGCGACTCCCTTAAGGTCGCAGGCGCGATAAGAGTAGGGTGAAGTTTTCGTACTTGACATGAACTAAGCCACGCGTGATTTGCAATAAAATTAACAAAAAATGCACTGGTGTTGCCTGCGGCGCGTAATGCTGACTCGGAAAAGTGGAGAGTGTCCACCCCTGTTAGGTTTACCCAGTGTTCATCGGAAAACCTCGCTTTTACTTCGTGTCCGAGGACACTGCTATTAACTGGTGAATACAAATATCTTAACTGATTATTTTGTCCAAGTGAACTCACATCTTGGAAAAAATATGGAGTTCGTGACCCGCCCTGGGTCACCTGTTGAAACCACATGTCTCTACTTCGGAGGTCTTCCTCCATGAGCTGACACGCTCTATGTGAGCACAACAGCTCTCGTTTCGCTAAGTCTAAGAACGACTGAGGAATAACCGGTATCCAAAAAGCTAAGGGAAAAGTATCGTCATACAAAGACACAGGGGAGAGTGAGAGAAACTCTACACCACCTGTTATAATAGTAGCTGTGGCGTGAGAAGGCGAATCGGACCAAACATCGCTTGTACCTAGATATAATTCAAATGTCTCAGTTGGTCTAGTGACCACCATGTCAGAACTCAATAATCCAATTAGGAAGAAACCAGGCCACCCTTTGCACAGATCGGCGGTGGGTGAGCGACCCATGGCCGCAATGGTGAGGCGTTCTGGCCAAGCGCGCGTGCAAGATTGCTCAATTCTTTGACCCACGCTTTCAACTCCGGAGTTTTCTCCTCATAGGACTCTATATCAAAAATTAAAATAAAACGGAAAATAAGGTCTTCCTTATTCAAAGGGATTCGCCTTTGACGTAAGGGGACGGGCGCTACCAACACTTCAGACGGATCTCAACTTGAATCTAGCCCGTAAGCAGGTATCATTCCACCTGCACTCAGGAAATAATGAAAACCACGGCGGTTTCTTATTTTATTACGTTTAAATTCCCAGAAGCAACGTAATAATTTCACCTAAAAATAAATCTGACATGGTTCTAAATTAATTTACATAACCGCCGCGTGTCCGATCCGGCTTCTACAACGCGAACGAAGGAAAATGAAATATTTATATGCATGTGGCCGCGTCGGCGCGGTTCTCACTTCTCACTGCGGCCTTAGGGGTAACGAGTGGCGATTCCCCTTCTGTTGTGAGTTGCACAGAACGAAGAACGCCGTCTCGGGTATATAAGTAGCCACTTTTTGCGGCGAATTCTCGCAAAGCCCCAGTGGTGACGTCAGAATGAGTCTGGCGCGCGTTGTGCGAGTGATGACGTCGAGACCGCACGCCGGCTAGTCGACGACTGAAAATAAGCTGGGCCGACCCGATAGTCTTCCAGATCAGCCAGACGGCGAGTACTGCAACATCCACGATAAATATTCCCGCTAATATACCACTTATGATCGTTTGTGCCTCCCCTTCAGCGTTTACAGCGGGGAGGAATTTTGCTATGAACATTGGGTGCATTTTTACAGCTAAATACCCAACTGTCAACGTCAGAGCTAGATTTCATAATAAATATAAATTGATTCCTAAGTCGGAACGATCCAGAACCGTGCTTCCGAGAGTTCCCCTTCGAATCCAGTTAATCTGGGCCGCCGGCGACGTGATATTCAAATGAGGTGCAGCGAGAGTCCAATTTTGATTTAAACAATCAGAAAGTTTCTGAAAAGCTGGATTCAAGTGAAGCTTGAATGGATCAAGACTCAGACTGTCTAATTGAGTCTACGCCGCGGGTATTACCCTCACCACGCTTACAGGTGTCTGGATAACGTCACATGGAAACTGCCTGGGAACCACCGTACGCTCACCCACCCATAGTTCACAGGCGCAGGGAATGTTTACAAGAAGGGCCCCCGGAAGGCCGGAAGGCTGTCTTGCTATCAGCAATTCTGATACATCGCATTTTACAGCGAGGGGGTATTGGGGTTGAGTAAGAATATAAGTGCCAGGTTTTAGTTCACCGATTCTCATACCTGTGCTTGCCTTACACCGTAATAAACAATGCTTAGCGATAGCTGAAACCGACATATTTTTGACCATTGCTTCGGCACACGTCGAACCGAAGACCGCAGCGGACGAGAACCTAGGGACGAAGCACAGCTGCGACTCCCGTGGCTCACAGTCCGCCAGTTTGGTTCCCGTAATCACTCTAGATTCATTTCCTCGCCTCACCAGCATGGCGGGCTAATGGAATAACTGACACGTTTCACCTTCCCATGCGAAAGGGAGAGGTACGAATTCGAATAATTCCCAATCTTGACCTACTTCTTGCAATGGCGCTTTAATTTTGACTAAAATATTTTCTTTCGAAAGTAAGCACTCAGCCAAAGGTAATTTATAATATACGGCGATGTCATCAGGTTTTATAGCTAATTCGAAATTTTTCCTTTACAGCATCGGTATTAATTGTCGCACGTGGTCTTGTAAGACCGTTGCGGGAACGATCGCGGCGGGGATGAGATGTCGGCGGCACTGGGTGAGAATATCTACGTGTTTAATGGTGTCCACAAGCCGAAACTGTCGAAATATTGATCTTTGTAATTGCTCCACTATCCCATTTTCAGCGGTCCACAGGGTATGCATTCCGCCTTGCACGCTGGTGATAAACTTCTTCGTAACTTTTTGTACTAAGTGGAGTTGATCGTTTAATATACTAAGAGCTACTCTGTTATAACGTTTGTACTTACGCAAATTTTAAGTTAAATTTACTAGAAAACCGTGTTCCGTAAGCTCTTCGAGCTGTCGTGACTCGCCCTCAATTTGTTTATTGGTAGCTTTTAATCCATGATATTGCCGAGCTGCAACAACTCCGCAACACCAATGTAAAAAATCGCCTAAGAGATCGAGAGATCGCTTATCTCGGATCTGCGGGGTTGTTTGTACCTCGAAGGCTAAGCTGCTTTCGAATTTATCTAATTCTGAGAAAAATAGCGAATCTGCAATATCGAGAGCTCCTTTAATTTCATGAGCCTGTAAAAATGATATCTTTCTGGCTTGTAATCTTGCGGACAGAGTCGTGCAAATACCAGAAGTGTTGAACATTCTTTAATAGCCCAGGGGTGAATGGGTTCGGAATCTGGGTTAGCCCGCTTAGTTCGAATTATGTCATGTCTTTCAGGAATTCCAAGACCTGGTTGCCACAGCACTGAGAATGTTAAAGGTATCGAGGATTCATAAAGTATCGATGGCGGGGCGGGGCGCCAATACGCGCCTGTGATAACTCGAATAGTCGGTGTGTGCGCTGATTCTGCGTAGCTGCACGCCAGCAGCAGTACGAGAAACTGAAAATAATTGATTTCGAAAAATCGTTATATACTATAAACGTTTTCTTAAAAATCCTGGTTATTTGTTAGTCAGGCACTTTTTATGAAGAACTCAGCAGATTAGAACTACCAATTGTGAAGTAAACACGTATTTATTTATATATTTTATTTATTTATTAGTTTTATTTTCGTTTGCCCCTTTCTTATAAAAGAAACTATTTTATTTGCAATACGACTTAATCCTCACTTTTTGTTAATTCATATCCTGGAATAGAAGAAGTAAGCACTATAATTTCTACAAGTTATGTTAAATATTATTTTGGCTAATGAATTCATGCTATTAATATTCAAATTACTGATTTATAATTGATATATCCGTCCTTTGGCGTGGTTATAATTCATGCACAATACATGCTATGGAATCTTAGCAATGACTCTTATTTTTCAATGTTCTGCAATTATTCACTTCGTTATATTTCACTATAAACGTATCTCAAAATATCCAGCTACTCTAATTAATATTTACGCGAGCCCAGCGTACATTTCTTATTCACACGTGATTTTCTATCCTTCCTACTGGGAATAACTAGGAAGTACGATGCACCTACTCGGTGGTGGTACCGTTCTGCGGGGCTCCCCCACCCCCAAGTAATCCCGCGCATTCTAACATGTGTCTACTTCCTGAGATTTCTATTTTACCGTCTCTTGTTAGACAGCCAACAGGGCGCACCGATTCATTGGTTATCTGAATCGTCATTCAAGTGAGACTGTCCGCCTCTCTCGTGATATAGAGCCAATCGCTCAACGTGCACGATTTCCGTTAATTCGCGTCCGCGTCTCCTGTTGATTCTATAATTCACCGGTGAAATCTGTTCAATAATTTGATATGGACCCCTATACTTGTAGGTCAACTTATTACACACCCCGACTCGGCGGGATGGACCAAAAATCAATACCAAGTCTCCCTCTTGAAAATTGACATTACTGCGGTGCGCGTCGTAGCGTTTCTTATCGCGGGTCGACTGCTTCGCTAGGCCACCGACCGCTGACGCTCTTGCGTCTTCTATCGCGCTCTTAATCTCGCGCACTTCCTTCTCGTCGCTCTGCGCAGCTTTGTTTACTATCTGCGGAAGGGCTGCCTCCGCCGGAAGTACTGGTTGCCTTGCGTTAACGAGTTCGAAAGGCGAGTATCCTGTGCTCTCTTGTCTCGCTGTGTTATAAGCGAAGACAACAAAAGGCAGATAAACGTCCCATTCGTTTTGACGGGTTGACGTGAAGTGAGTGAGCGTTGAAACTATTATTCCATTTAATCGCTCACGTGCTCCGTTTACTTGCAAACGATAACTTGTTGTGTACGTCTGTCGTCCGCCGAGCGCGGCGACTATTTCTGTCATTAATGATGATCTGTATACCTGTCCTCTGTCAATCAAAATTTCCTTCGGTACTCCGTGCCTCAGAAATACTTCGTTAACTAAAAAATTGGCCATTTGGGGCGCTGTTCCAGCCCGCAAGGCCTGAGCTTCAAACCATCGAGTTGCGTAATCAATACAAACTGAAATCCATTTTTTGCCTGACTTAGAGCGGGGGAGGGGGCCAACAAGGTCCGTTCCTACCCGGGAAAAGGGTTCATCTATTTTGAGGGGAATTAATTCACCGGCGGGTCTCTGGTTTACCACCCCCTTCCGCATCTGGCAACCTCGGCAGGTGCGAACGTACGTACGAACATCTTTGTATAACCCGAACTAGAAATATCTGCAACTAATTTTATCTAATGTTCTTGCATACCCCAGATGGCCGTGCGTTGGGTCATCATGGTGCTGTGCTAATATTTCGTGCTTCAAGTGGTCCGGAATCACAATCAAATACGGAAGATCGCGAGTTTTTGTATTTTTATAATACAGAACGTCGGATCGCAGCTGGAAATTTTTCGCTTGCTTCTGTTCGGCAGCGCTTCCTTCCAGCGGATCTAAGACGAGCGTTCGTAATTTACGAATACTGGGGTCTTTTTGTTGCTCAACTGTCCATTCCTCTGCAACGAGCATGTAAGTTGGCAAGTCAGCGTCATCTTCGTTATTTCCGGTGGCAGGCAGAGGATCTCTACTAAAAAAATCTGCATCGGCATGCAGTTTGCCACTTTTATATTTTTTCATAATCAAAATCTTCTAACTTAAGGGCCCAGCGCGCTAATCTGCCGTTTGGGTCCTTAATTTTCTTTAAGTAACATAAAGCGTGATGGTCAGTAACAATTGTGACCTTCTCTCCCCAGATTAGCGGGCGAAAGTTATTGAGCGCTACTATGGCTGCTAACATTTCTTTCTCACTAATAGTGTAATTAATTTCAGCGCCTCGTAGCGTTCTAGACACATAGGCAACGGGATGGAACAGTATATTTCAGTCTCGTTGTTGCAACAGAACGCCGCCGACGCCGAAATTCGAAGCGTCGACGTGGAGTTCTGTCTTATCGCCTCGCCGAAAGTGCACTAACACCGGTGCGGTCGTCAATTTTGTTTTTAACAAATCGAAAGCGTGTTGCTCGCGCTCCGTCCACACAAAAGGAACATCTTTCTTAATTAAGTTGTACAGCGGCGCGGCTATTCGAGAATAATTTTCGACGAACTTTCTGTAATAATTTGTTAATCCCAAAAATCTCTGTATCTGCTTAACAGTACGCGGCGCGCGCGCGTCTTTAACTGCACGTAACTTTTTCTCATCGGGGCGTACGCCATCTTTATTAACTACAAATCCAAGCAGATGGATTTCCTGTACAGCGAATAAACATTTTTCTGGTTTAAGACGTAGTCCTGCTTCGCGTATTCTACCTAGTACGCGAACGAGAATATCTAAATACTCTTCAAACGTCTTTCCGTAAATAATTATATCATCAATATAACTCATCGCACCCTTGTATCTCAGATCACTTAATAGTCTGTCCGCGAGCAATTGATAGCAGGTGGGAGCCGTCTTAAGTCCAAACGGCATTTTCCTAAATTGAAATAACCCTTCGGAACTAATAAAAGCGGTTTCTGGTCGATCTGACTCTCTGATACCCACTTGCCAATAAGAGGATAACATATCTAACGAACCAAAATATCGAGCTTCACCGAGATAACTCATCATATATTCAATGACAGTGAGAGGATAGCTCCATCCTTCTGTCACCGCATTGAGCTTGCGATAATCAACACAAAACCGAATGCTTTTGTCCTTTTTCGTAACTAGTACGACGGGACTAGCCCACAGCGAGAACGACGGTTCAATTATGTCATGCGCGAGCATCTCTCGAACCTGTTCCCTGATAATATCTTTTTGAGCATGCGAGACGCGCCAAGGCTTCTGTTTAATTGGAACAGCGTCTCCTGTATTTATTTTCAATTCAGCCCACGTCGTGAACCCGAGTTCTGCCATTGACGCAGCAAAGCAATCTCTATACGATTCTAGCAAGATCGTAAGACTTTTCTTTTGTTCAACGGTGAGATCATTACCCATGGAGAACGTAATTTCCGTATCTCCACTGTCTCCAGTGTCCCACTGTTGACACGGAGTATTATCCATTATATTAATTGTTCCCAGAGTCATTCCCGCGAATAAAGCAACATTAGAATTTGTTAAATTTTTTATCAAAACTTTGCTCAATACTTGTTCCCCAGACGCAGTTCGCGTAATGAGATCTACGTGTTTCTGTCGAAATATTTTTTCCGTAGGAACCAATGACAGCCATTGCATTGGAAAGGGACCTAGCGAACGTATTTCTACCTCTTTTTCATCGTAAGGGGAAATTCTAACGTCCTTCACGAGGATTATTTTTAACCCTGGTTCCGGGTGAGAAATTTCCACTACATTAATACGAGATATTTCCCATGAATGCCCGTCATTTAATGGGAGAACGTATTTTTCGTTCTTCCATATGAATTCTAAAATATTATCGCAAAAATCTACAGAGGCATTGTGTTCTCTCAGAAATGGCAAGTCGAGAATAGCTGAAATATTGCAATCTGAAATAACATTAAATAACACGGGAAGACAAACATCGTGAAATTGTACTTCGAGAGAAGCCGTTCCTAGAATAAGTAATTCACTATCACCGAGAGTTTTCGCCCGGTGAGAGGCTGGCAATAAATCAAAGCACACCGACTCTGCTACTTTCTGAGATAAAATATTTATTGAGCTTCCTGTGTCGAGAACAAATATAATGGATATCCCCTGAATGTTTCCGATTATGGTAGGGAGGCTGGACGCTGCGCTCGATCGCGCGGCCCGTTTTCTTCATGCGAGGGACGTGCGCTGGTTCGATCTCCTAAGGGCGTGCGTTTGCGAGCGTTGGGGCACGAGTTCGAAAAATGGCCGAGTTTATTGCAATTAAAGAAAATTAACCGTCCGTCGCGAGCTCTATCTTGCCAACCACGTCCCGGCGCATTTCTCCCCGCTCTAATCGCGGGCGCGAGGCGTCGGAATCCGGCGTCGCGCTCGCGATTAGAGCGGGACGCGAAATAGCGGAAGACCCAAGTCAATAAATTACACTTTAGTGATCGGAAGCGGTGCAAGTAAATGTAGGTAAAATATTATATTACGCAACACTATAACGAGAGCCACAAATACAAAATCACTTGCGGGGGAAATTAAAAAGAAACCCCCAAAAATGAACATAAAAGAAATGACGCGTCTATAAAGAGCAATACATGCACACAGCAATAAAAAAATACAGATTACCAAATACCAAGACTGTCTTACAGGAGTGAGAGAAAAATAGTTAACTCAATTGTTTAAAAACTAAAACAATCGAAAGACTGATCTTTTTCAAGATATTTCTAGAAAACATAGCAATAAAATGAAAACAAGCCACGTCACATTAAACATCGAATGAATAAAAACCAGAAAACTCGGCAGCCTCCACCATGTCACGACGTGTCTCGTCTCTAGTTAAATACTAAGGCGGTTTTCACCCCCGTTGATGGGAAAGATAACTTAGTCTTAGATTTAAAGTAACTCGCTTGGCGTTGCCCTGTCATAGGTCTTGGTGAGAGGTTGAAATAATAACTCATGCACAAATATTAATGGAATTTACTGAATAATAAAGCCCTAAGTGGGCATAAAAACAATCAATTACATTGCTGTACTACAATACAGCGTTATTACAACGTTCTAACATACCTTGCCGTAAGGGCTGCTTGTGTCGAGATCCGACAATGTTCCAAGTTCATACCATCGGAGAGTTCATCCGGCCCGAAGTTGATCCTCACCGTAGAAGCCACGGTGGCAGGTTCGTCAGTCATCTAATGCTCGGGCCTCGAGATCTGTCGAGGGCCGTGGCGCGATGAGACGGCGGCGCAGACGAAGTCGGAGTAGAAGTAGGTCGAGTGATGCGCCGCCCTTGTCTTAAGTAAGTTCGTGGGGGGCGCGCGGGGGATGAAGAAACCCTTTGGCCAACACCCTGCTGAGGTGGTGGTAGTGTGTATTCGTAAGAATACAGTATTGTGTGGAGATGGAGGGGATTTTCCGTAGAGATGGAAAAGTTGCACACGGCCCTTCGAAAGACCAGTGGGAAGGGTAGGGCGTTGTCCGTAAGTTTAGATGCATATAGGAAGAAGGAGGGAGGAACGTCATATGGGGGGGGGGTGCCATGGTGCGACTGTCACGTTCCTATGTGTCATCTCATGAAAAAATACAGCGTCTCCGCGACAGACAACAACAGGAAATGGTTCCTATCTCTCGCGGCTTGGCACCGCGTCGTCGGAGAGGCCCTGCTTAGGGGAGCAAGTAACATCCCGAATGTATCAAGACCATTGTGAGGGCCGTCGGTAACTATCAGCCCTTCCTATTAACAATCGGAGAGGGTCGAGAAATCCTGGGAGACTCCCACGCTACGAGACGAAGGGTTCTGTGAGGGAAGCGTCATGTCGACTCGTGACAATATCGTAACTTTGAGCATGGAAGAGGCATTTCCACACCACAGTTGCACATGTTTGGAAGGATGCACATGCTGTAGCCTCATGGTGCGTTACTCCTTTGTTTTAAGTGGCGAGTTCCCCATTAGGCCTATGTCCACTGTCGTGAATGAGGAGCGTGTTGAGCGGATCTCTGATATTTCACTGAAGTACTTAGAAATTGTGATGGTTCATAATATTCGCCGAGGTACAGTCACTATGCAATGCCTATAGTAATTGCCGAGGTGGGGTTAGAAGTTGTGACATATAATGCTGATATTTTTATTCCCATTCAGGTTAGTATGATAATTCTTGTTGTAATTATCGTAGTTCTTTATCCGTTTCATAGTATATTGGTTGCAGAATTCAGAACATCTAGGATCAGGAGAGAGGCTCAGTAAGCAAATAAGAGTGTTTATGAACCATTTTCACACGATTATTACGAGTAGCTTATCAGTGTCCAAGAGTATGTAAACATATGATGTATTAAATACATTTTAAGAGTTCTTATTTTCATACACAAGCTTATAATAATTGTAATGGTCAAAATTCCTTGTCCACTAACGAAGCTTACAATTAGATTTTTATTTCATACATAAGAGAAATAATGAATGTCAAATTTTGCTATCGACTTTAAAATACTGTAAATATTTCTTTCGCCTAGAAAGTTTTCCATAACTGATCCAAACGAACATAAATCACATATAAACTATATTCAACTTACTACAATTTTGACTCTGAGTCGCATAGACATAACTAAACGTTAATATATATGAAATGACAAGAAATAAGAAAATGATTGATGAATGAACTCTTCTTTTTCTTCGTCTACCTTCTTTTTTCTAAGGTAAAATTTTATTTTAAGTACTATCTTCAATTCATTTTTCAAAGCTCAGTAAATACTCCTGTGCTCGAAACTTCAGAACTTAAAACAAATTATAAGGTATCACAATTTTTTTGTGCCTGATTTAATTTCCACGCAACATTCAGAGCATTCTACATCAGAAGAAGGGATTTATATGCAGATCATGGAGACAATGCAGTAATAGTAGTTAACACACGTTTTTGGCCATTCGTGAGACATTGATGTGTCTCCCCTAATAAGGGTTAAATTAACTTTTATATTTCAACAACATAAATAATTAGTTATGAGACACATTCTTTTATCTTCGCATTTAGGAGATTTTCTTGTGAATTGCGCTACAGGATAAAACGTCCATGTCCTTTTCAAGATAGTAGCAAGAATGAAGCGACATATATATATATATATATATATATATATATATATATATATATATATATATATATATATATNATTTCAACAAACTATAATCCTTACGTAAGTATGAAAATGGGCAGCAGATACAATTCTAAGACTGAAACGCTCAATTGAATTTCAGTATAACAAAACGACTGAGAAGGCTTCTTTCACCGAAGAAACGTATTGCAAAGCATCATATGTAAATGCCTAAAAATCCCTTAAAAATATTCATAAGTAAATAAAAGAAGACCTTATACTTTTTCGAGTCTTCAAGGTAACAACATTAAGAAGACGACACACAAATAACATTAAATCGCTCAATATCAGTCTAATAGACTATGTAAAAGATACGAGCCGATAAAAAATTGTACGGCCAAAACACCCACTCGAATCTTCGAGGATACAGCGTGAAAAAACCAACAAATGGTAATTTAAATAATATTTTTAGTGATAATTTCGCTGCAACAATTTGCAGCAGAAATTCACTATATCATCAAACGATAAACTTTACGTTATTATTAAAATGTGCAGAAGATACAGATCGAAAGCTGAACTCTCAATTGAACTTCATTATAACAAAACGACGGAGAAGGTTTCTTTCAAAGATGAAACCTAATGCAAACCATCATATGTAAATGCCTAAAAATCGCTTAAAAACATTCAGAAGTAAATAGAAAGAGACCTTACATTTATTCGAGTCTTCAAGATAACAACATTAAGAAGACGACACACAAATAACATTAAATCGCTCAATATCAGTCTAATAGACTCTGTAAAAGATACGAGCCGATAAAAAATTGTACGGCCAAAACACCCACTCGAATCTTCCAGGATACAGCGTGAAAAAACCAACAAATGGTAATTTAAATAAAATTTTTAGTGATAATTTCGCTGTAACAATTTGCAGCAGAAATTCACTTTATCAACAAACGATAATCTTTACGTTATTATTAGAATGTGCAGAAGATACAGATCGAAAGCTGAACTCTCAATTGAACTTCATTATAACAAAACGACGGGGAAGGTTTCTTTCAAAGACGAAACCTAATGCAAAGCATCATATGTAAATGCCTAAAAATCGCTTAAAAACATTCAGAAGTAAATAGAAGGAGACCTTACATTTATTCGAGTCNTCATTTATTCGAGTCTACAAGATACAACATTAAGAAGACGACACGCAAATTACAATAAATCGACCAATATCAGTCTAATAGACTCTGTAATAGTTGCGTTCTAC
>NNCF01127311.1:0-34828 GCA_002313205.1 Laupala kohalensis
GAGCCCGACGAGATTTTATCCAGCACGGCACTTCCCACGACTTGAAGCCCGCTGGAGACCCAAGCCGTCGCAGGACGCGACGACGCTCACTCGGCCCGGACCAGCCACGATTGGAACTCAACTTCCTGCGGAGATTTTCCAGAGGGTCCGAGGTCCACGCTACAAGACGCAACCAAAAGCAAGTCTGACAGACGCCAGAACTGTCACACGGCCTTTAATTAGCCGTAGATTCATACTTTTATCTGTTCTTGTGTTAACTGCTTTTTTCTAACTTCAAGTTTATTCATTCACCATGAATAAAAGCTAATCANTATGTGGCCTTGCGCGAGAGAATATTTGATGAGACTCCGTTCAAATATTCCCTTTTGTTCGGCCAAATAAATAAATTGTATTCGATCTCAGAAATGTTTTTTTTTAGCGTTGATTAGCTTGACGGAAGGAAGACGAGACTAGATCATCTGATGAGTGTGGGAACGGACGTGGAGGAGTGACTTGATGATGGGTGCGTGGGGAGGCAGAAGTGGAAGAAGAGACTGACCCGTGGGTGTTAGAAGCGGGCTGCAGCTCAGAAGGCAGTCCCAGAACGAAGATTATCTATTAGGTGAGTGAACATTGTGTATGTCAATTGTTGCTAGACAAATAGACTTTTGATTTGAAGGTGAGTGGGTCAGTAATTCATGGTAGAGGTGTCCTAAGCTGGTGATTATACAGAGGAATAAGGGAAAAGGTGGACTTAGAGCTAAGGGTATCTTAGTAGGAGTATGGATGCAAGTTTATATGAGTTTGGAGAAATTGTCGGGGGTGATTTTTATTTCGTTACTTCACTGGTTCTCAACTGAACTGTTCCACAACGAAATCCCCTTCAAAATAAATAAGTTAAAAGATCAGGAATAAAACATCGTAGAAATAAAACATGTAACATATAACGAGGAAAACTATTTTGGTGCCAACAACAGCAGAGCACGTAGAATTTTCTGCATTTCTTGAAAGTACAATGTTTTCGCTTTATACCTGCAACACTCACGAATTGGAGTTGTAGTAAATCTTGAAGTTTCACTTCACAGAGTTCAATCTGGCACTTAATTCGATATACTAAATCCGAGCTCGGATGGCGAGGGTATTTCGTCTCAGTTATCCGTGAGCTGGTCGTCGATTAAACCTTTGACGCAGCAGTCAGCGCTTTCACATAGATCTGCTGCGCATGGGATCCCTAGTAAGAATGATTTCTAGTTGCGATCAATAAACTTATTTCGCCTTGGCAATCTTGTGATTCGTCGAGAGAATCCTTTGCCGCCTTTCTCGAACCATCCTAATTTCCGTGTTCTTATTTCTTTTCAATTAGTCTTGCTTTGACATACTAGTGAATTCTAAACAAACATCATTTCTTATCTAAGACCGCTGTCGGTCTTTGGAGTAAATAAACGTTCGTTTGTCTTGCGTTCAATATGAACTTGTCATGCGTCTTGATGTATATACAGAATGTCTTTCGTGTGTTTACATGTAATATCTATGCAAGTGGATAAATAAAAAGGAGTGATAATATGTATCAGTTATCATGAATGTAGCCTGATAATATCTAGCAGTTATGAGTATAGCATGTTGCTACAAAATGAATGATTTTCATTTTATTTTATATCTTTTGGCGAAGTTCAGGCCATGAGGCCTGCTCTTCCACCTAACCGTTGGACTTAGGTAAGGGAATTGGGAAGGAGAGATGTTGGGTTGCCAGGGAACGTATGGTACCGAACCAACATTTGTCTAGAAAAGGTGAGGAAAACCCTAGCGGCAAACCTCACCTAATTCGGCAGAGCAGGGTTCGAACCCACGCTCTACCACTCAGCGAGGTTGTGGAGACGGAGATGCTCCNGCTCCCACTAGACCACCGCTTTCAGTGGTTGATTACATTATGTGAATGAGGTCTTAAAATATGGAGTTTGCCCCAGATTTCCTTCCCCGTCAGCAGCCACGAATCTGATACTGGTCAAAGAAGCAGATGACGCAGAAGGGGTACGTGACACTTCTTCTGTTAGGAAGTAATAGTTGTCAAATTAAAAAAAGAAGACTATTATAAGCCAGGCTCTTCTTTCACAACACATGACGTCATCTGCACTACAACGTAATTAAGGGAGAAAGTAATTGTCTCTCGTACTTCTGCTCCCTGTCCTTCTTAAATTTCGAAAACGACGCCGTCAGCGGCGCAGGATATCGCTCTGTCTTCAGAGCTATCTTCTTCGTTGTAAACACAACTTCCTCGACGCCAGCTGTTATATTTCAGACTATCTGTCCTCTAAAAGTTCTCGTGTAGAGGCCGCTTCAGGTCGCAGGAGCATGCCAGACTCTAGTCAAACACATAACATCTGGGGCATGTACATGCAAAACAGGTTAAGTGCTGAAAACATGATTCTACAGGTGACACAAATAACTGATTCCACGGCATAATTGATTANTGGTTAAGTGCCAAAAACATGTTTCTACAGGTGACACAAAAAACTGATTCCACGGCATAATTGATTATGAAAAAATATGGAAAAAGTATCAAAGGTTACTTGTTGATGTTGCTATTGATGGTGTTTAAAAAGACATTTTTGTCGAAATTTTATTTATTCCGTTGAAATCAATGCGAGTTCTAAAAAAATTTAAATATGGAGAGGTGTATTACTGAAATCGTTGTAGGCACTCATGTCACCTTTTTCATTGTAGTATTTACAAAAGGGAAATGTAGTGTTTAATTGAAGCTTATCTACATGGGGTGACAGGAGGTAGGAGGTCGGTGGTTGGGCTATTGTCAGAGGGTGGACAGGTAAGCTGGGTTTACCAACAACTTGACCCATGTGGAGGTGTTAGAAGTAGTAGTTAGTAATAGTAAGAGTTAGTAATAGGATGTGGATCGAAGAAGGAGGGTTCGCTTTTCCATCGTCATGGTGGCATTGAACCATGAAAAATGAAATGTAAAGTAACAGTATTTTCAAGTCATGCTCTTCGTTGGGTGAGAACGTATTTTCCATGAGATCCGTAAATAGCCGCAGGTAGAAACGTTGTAGGTGTTCGTTGGTGCTTCAGTGGGCGCTGAGAAGAACTTTACCTCTAACCGCCAGATAAGTATTTGTTTGCTATTCATTAAATAACTTTTACTTTCACTTAAATATCTTAATCTGCTTATTAATAGTTCTTTCTCCTCTTCTGTTGTTACTTCTTTATTTTTCTCTCTCGTTTTTATTTTAGCGTGGCTAAGAAAAAATTCTAAGGTTTGTAACATTAGTTCGCAGATTGAGACGGTTCTTAATTCCGATGCGTTTATGCAGAGGATTAAGGTCGCGGTTTCGGAGGCGGTGGATGTGAAGATCGCTGCGTTAGTGAAGAACTACGAGGCAAGACTCGAGGAATGAGGGAAGCTGATCGAAGACCTTCGGACGCAGTTGGACCTGAAGTGCGGCGACTTGGAGCGGTACCAGCGTCGGAATTCCATCCATCCATTTTCGGAAAGCAGAAGTCGAAGGGGAAGACACTGACTGCATCGCCATAGACGTAGCAAGGAAGATAGGTGTCAATTTATCTTTAGCTGACACCGATAGAAGCCATCGAGTAGGTCCTAGAGTTGATGGCAAAAAGCGTCCTATAAATGTTAAATTTACCATTTATAGGAAACGGAAAGAAATATTTTAAACGAAACGTGAATTCCGTGGACGCGAATGAGACTGGAGTTGCTGCGCGCAGCCATAGACCGCTTCGGCTATACCAACGTGTGGACGACGGATGGGACATTATCGTGAAGTTTGGGAATGCAAAACATTAGGTTTCAAGTAAATTGGACAATTTCAGTTGGAGAATTTAAACGAGGCAAACTAAAAACTAAGACTTTTCTTTAGACTTTAAATTTTAGTATTGTTTCCAATTTCATATTATTATTATTAATATTCTGTTTTTAAGTTTACCATTACTTTTCTATTAGTGTTAAATGTATTTATTTTTTAATTATATTTATATTTATTAATTTCTAAAAATATTAGTAGCATAAAATTGAACATTTTGACGAAGTTTTGACTTACTTTAAGACTTTACTTCAATTTTCATTAAACGTATCGTCATATATTTTAATAATATTGAATTAAAAATTACTAGCGTAATTTTAAAATATTTTGATAAAGATTTGGTTTACATTACAACTTTACTATAATTTTATTAAATATTTTTGTTATAAAATTTTGATTAGTTTACGTTTTAGGAAATTTTTCAAATATCAAATTATTCCTAATATTTTGAGGTAAGAAATTTATTTTAATTTGGTCTAAAGTGTATTTTATTTGAGTGCACACTATTCATTCCCTGGTAAGCAAGTTTTGGCAACATCCATATTATGAAATGTCTACTTTTCCCTATGCGTCAGAAAATGTGGTCAGTCGGAATATCGGATTACCTAACCCAATAATCCATTTACCTGCTTTCAGATGCCTCTCGTCCGTCCAAGAGCTTCAAATCTCACTATCTCATTTTCAGAAGCACCACTCGGAAATGTTAATCTTGTTACCTGATGTTACTGGTTAGTGAAACTTGGTTGAAATCTTCAATTTCGACAGGTGTTGTGTCAGTGCCAGGCTATAATCTATTTAGAAATGATAGGAAAAATTTTACGGAAAACCTTAAAGAAAAGCCTGTGGTGGAGTTGCATTATTTGTAATGGATGACATAAAAACAAAAACCATAACGAAGTCTACAAATAAACCGGGGCATAGTATATTTGATTTTAGAAATTTTAAGAGGAAAGAAAAAGATCCTTATTGTAGTAAATAAATAAATAATAAATAAATAAATTTATTGTCAAAAAACAGTACAAACTGCGTATGATCACGTGGAGGGAAAAAAACAACTAATTTACTCTCCGGAAGCAAGCAAGGGACCATCCCATCAATTCCGATCAAGGGCCCTAAGGCAGAGGCGGATTCAAAAAATTCAGCNTGTAGTAGTCTACTGGCCTCCGAATACTGGCAAACTCTGTAAATTAGAAGGACCTCTAACAAATTTTGTAAATAAATACGAAGACATGCTTATTATGGGTGACTTCAACTGTGAATTGAAACTCCCTTTGTTTACAATAGTTTCAAACTTCACTAATACTTTCCGCTCTTAATTGAAAAATTCTTGAATTGAATCCAACTCATCATTTAAATGAAACTGAAACGTGGATAGATTATCTAATTGGTTATGAAAGTACAAAAGTATTTTTATATGGACATATCCCTGTTCCTGGAATATCGAAACATGATTTACTCTTCGTTATGTAATCTATAAAATATCCAAAATATAAAGAAAAAATAATTAATTACCTATATTACAAGAGTTCAGATTATATTAATTTCCAGTCAGATAGTGCCAGAGCTCCGCGGAGTAGCGTTTATGGTGAGTTTTCTGTTGATAGCAAGGTATCTAGATTCAATGCCATCATTACTGATCTTTTTGACAAACACGCACCGTGGAAGACGTCTAAAGTGAACCGTTCTGTAGCTCCTTGGCTAAATAATGAACTAAGATGTCTAATGAAAAGCGTGATTCTGTCGATCGGTATTTCAAATTAAATAAAACTCTTGAGGCTGATACCGAGTATAAAAAGCTCTGTAACTCGGTAAAACAACAAATCCGAAACGCTAAAAAATATTTTTTAAAATTTTTTAAATTCAAATTCATCTACAAAAGAAGTTTAGACTACCTACAGAAACTTAGGCATAAAAAAGGAGAAGCAATCCCAATTAGTCGTCGACATTCCGCTAAATGACCTAAATAAATATTTCACAACTGTTGCAAAACCAATTGATCCCACCATTAAGTTAGAAGCTTTACATGTTCTTGATGCCCACGGGCCGATTACAGAAGATACATTTTATTTTGATAGTGTAAGTCATCGTGAAGTAGCCAATATTGTCTCACCACTTAAATCTAATTCAAATGGTTTATATAATATTACTGCAAAACAGTTAAAAATAGTTTTGGATTTAGCTCTTCCAGCCCTCTTTAACTCACAATAATTTTTTCATTAATGTCCGGGACTTTTCCTCAGGCATGGAAGATGGCCGTGTAAGCCCTCCCCAAAAATCGGAGAGAGCTCAGTACCCGAGTGTTTATCGTCCTATTAGTATTTTGCCAACATTATCAAATGTATTAGAAAAAATAGTGCGGAGGCAAATTTAAATTTTTCTTACTAAAAATACTAATAGGACGATAAAGGTTAGGCGAAACAGCGGGCCTGATAGCCAGCGCCTCGCCACGTAATAAAAACATTTATTATTATAATTATTATTATTAATTTTTGTCTCGGTCATCCGAGAATTGAACCTAGAGTTAATGACAAGCAATTAAGCATTCTAATCATAAGCTACCAGAAATAAGTTATGTTACTTTAAGAAAAACGTGAATGTGAAAAAAGCAGTTGCAAACTGGGTATGAACACGTGGGGTATAATAAACCAAGTTACTTTCCGGAAACAAGCAGTGGACCATCCCATCAATAACGACCAAAGTCCCAAGAGCAGTGACCGATTAAATACGTATAAAGAAAATCATATAATACGTACTGTTACCTATTTATTTTTTACGAAATTAATCTTAGGTATAATGAGCTGTCAATATTCGAAATGACAAATATATTAAATGACATTCCGGCATATGTTAATTTCGTCACTACCCACAGCAAAACCGGAGAAAACAATGGGCCAAGGGGCATCAGAGATAATGTTACAAACGTGCCAAGGTTAGAAATAGTTAGAAATAAACTATTGAAAATAAAAGGGATCCTAACAACATGCATGAAAAAAGCAATTTAAATAGTATCTAAAGTATTATTACAATGACATGTCTAAGTATAAGAGAAATAAACATTAATTACATCCGAAATCATATAGAATAAATATTTTATTGGTAAACTGAATCTCTCATTAAATCCTTTTATTAAAAAAAAACATTCTTTCGCATTTTAGAAACTATAGCACGCTAGAGAACTTTTAACCGTAGACTTAAAGCTATTATATTTACTAATATCTCTTAGATTTTGGGCAAGGGAATTATACAAAATTATTCCTGAATGATAAGTCAAACAATTGTTGACACGCTAAGACGATGAATATTAACCATATTATGAGAGTTGTTCTCGTGAACTAGACTATTCCTTCTAAAGCAGGGATAGCATTTTAATAATTATATCTGAAGAAACACGACTACTTCAAAAATGCATATGCAAGGAAGAGGGATAATTTTTAATTCTCTAAATTAAAGTTTACACGAATTTCGGGAGTGTATTTACAGAAAATACGTACTATCGTCTTTTAGATACTAAAACTTCAAATTCTCTGAACGGATTGACCCCAAAAGGTAATGCCGTATCGTAAAGGAGGATAAACATTTGCAAAGTAAACGCAGCGAGAAAGACACAAAGCAAGCATGCTAACCCTGAGAATGCATGCTTCCAGAGAGAAGTCACGTTACTGTAAACTATGTTTCAGCAGTGATCCCTACTCCTGGCAAAATAGCGTCCGCATTTCTTGTGGATTCACCAGCATGTCGCATCCCTGCATTGGACCCCTGGGACAAGCACGTGAGACGTTACATCAAGTCCGTGGATCCTCTTATGTGCTCTCGCGGTCGCGACCCTCCTCTCGTGGCCTCCAATACGAGCGCCATCTTTATTCTAAGAGACGCATTTGGTGCTTACAACATCTCGGACTCCGAAGACGTGGTATGCTGCTATACGGAATTCTATCGTATGGAGATAGAGAATGATCCTTCAGACGACGATATCAGGTTGGTTTTCGTCCATAGAGTTCCCCTAGTTGACCAAATACACTACTAAAAAACATAGGACATCAAAGGAGAAGGAAAACCGCGAATTTGATGTATTTTTAACTCACAATTTCTAAATACTCACAAAGTCAGAATATTCTTTTAAACTATAGATGCAATGGAATTGCAATTAGAAAAGTTTTAACCGCGTATTTGAAGTGATTAAGTCTATTAATATATTTTACATTAAAAAAGAAATTATTTAAAATTATTCCAGAATGATGTGATTATTTTTGGTAAAGAGTGGTAGACACGCCAAAACGATGAATATTGGCCTTATTGCAAGTATTGTGTTCGTGAACTAGACTAAAGCGGGGGTTAGACTTTAATAGTTACGTCTTAACAAACACGACTACTTCATGAATGTATATGCAAGCCAGAGGGAGAATATTTATTTCTCTAAATAAAGGTTTACATGAATTTTGAGGGGTGAGATTTACTTATAATCCGAAATATTATCTTATGAATTCTAAAAGTTTGAATGCTCTTGAGAGGATTAGCCCCAGAAGATAATGCCGAACCGTAAAATAGAATATACATTTGCAAAATACATGCAGCAAAAAACGTGTTGACTAACAATGTTGGCCAAAATTCGCATTGCGAAGCGTATTTTTTATTCTGTTTATTTATATCTTTTAGATTTTTGGGAAGGGAATTATACAAAATTATTCCTGATTGAAAAGGACCTCCTTGACAAAGAGTGATTGACACGCAAAAACGATGAATATTAACCTTATTGCGAGTGTTGTGCTCGTGAACTAGATTGATTCTTGTTCCTTTGTCACGTTTTCTTTTTTTCAACTAACCAAAAGAATAACTTTTCCATTACCTTTCAGATTCGAGACAAACTGTACGTTCTTCAAGAACGAATTATCTGTCGAAGGAATGGAATTTCTCCACGTGAAGTGCTACAACGGTGACGTCATGATATACGAAGATTTCCACGCCTTCGTACCGGAGGATGAGGATGTAGAGGAGCGCTGTAGAAACGGGTCAATCGGAGCCGACAAAGACGCTTTGAGTGTCCTAGTTCTGGGCATCGACTCCGTGTCTCGCCTGAATATGCATCGTCAGATGCCGAAGACGATACAGCGCCTCAAGGAATTGGGTGCCATTGAGATGTTGGGGTTCAACAAAGTAGCAGACAACACGTTTCCGAATCTGGTGCCATTACTCTCCGGATTGTCGGAAGACGAACTGAAAGAGAAGTGTTGGCCGAAGGATGACGACTTCTTCGACAAGTGTCGGTTCGCGTGGGACGATTTTCGGGACGCTGGGTATAGGACCGTCTACGGGGAAGACGCTGTGGATATAGGGACATTTAATTACTTTAAGAGTGGGTTCTCGAAGCAACCCACCGACTACTACATACGTCCGTTCCTCAAGACAGTAGACGACACAATCGGTCACCGGAAGCCGATGAACGCCAAGTTGTGCTCGGGATCGATAATGACGGCAGAAGTGTTGTTGGACTATGTGGCCAAGTTCTCTTTGGCGTTCAAGTCGCGTCTCAGTTTCGCGCTGTTCTGGCAAGTGAGTTTGACCCACGATGATCTCAACTATGCTAGTCTCAGTGACGACCTGCAGTTGTCGTTTCTCAACCTGATGGAGCAGAATGGGGTTCTTGAGAGGTTGGCACTGCTGGTTGTGAGCGATCATGGCTTTCCGTGGGGAGACATCACAGAAACATATCAAGGTGAGTTCATAAATGAGTAAATTATGTTTAATAATTAATTAGTAAATTAGGGAATCCCTCACAAATAGTATAGAAGACGTTTTGTTTTCTTCAGGATTTAGGGCTCGCTAAAGTCAAGATAATTAGAGCTCTTTATAAAAAATATTATTTATAGAAAGACGTTATGTATAAAGATTTTATAATACGTTACAAAAGGAATATAAATCAACCTTTAAAATTAAATATGATAAAAACAATTGTAAAGACGTTCTTATTTGACGTTAGTAATAGAATCAATAAATTATTGTCAATTGTGATATCTGGTACAATATGTAGCTTTTACCTGCAGATTTCAAGAGATTCAATAAAATATTTAAATAATATAAAAGACATTATTTAATTGTATCCGCTCATATCCGTTGTTAAAACCTATCTATTGCACCAGTGCAATGTAAAAGAATTTATTGATTCTAATAAAAGTGTAAGACGTCTTGTAAATTATCACACTATTTCCGTAATACTTGCAAAAAACTGATAATTTCTTAACTATTTTCCTGAATGCTTGTATTGAGTCTTATTATTCAAATAAGTTTAGTTTACTCAATCTTGGCATGGTTGTGTGCGTTATTCTGTAGCGCAATCCTGGCCCTAGTTTTCTCTGGTTTTCCTTCGCGTAGATGCGGTTTTTCCAATACATACTCACTAGGTTCTTGCATTGGGCGGCATCTATAAAAAATCTCTAATTTAGTGTTATTTTACAGTTACGATATTTTCCAAATAATCCGTAGTTAGATAATAATACATATTTGTGAATATTTTTGTGTTCTATTAAATACAAATTTGTAGGTATTCTGTTGAACACCAACAAATGTTTAAAACATTTCTTTCTGAAAATTAAGGTTAACCTCTCTAGACAAACATATGCTGTCATTGTTTTTTTGTAGAACACTTTGACACATTTTTTGAATCTTTGGCCATTCATTCGTAGTGGTCACCTGTCTCCAACCGGTTAGGCAGCGTTAGCAAATATACGGCTCCGTAGACTGATTTTTCACTCGACTTGACTGTCGTCATTGTGACACCTAAGATAACAAAATAAGTTCTCAAACCTTGCCAAAAACGATATCTAAGAATTAAAAAAAAACTTACGAAAATCTGATTAGTGGTTCTCGAGTTTTAAGAGGACAAAATGGTTTTCCGACGAACATATGGAAGAGATTTTCTTTTATATTTAGTGTAGATAATGGAGAACAAAATGTTGTTACGGGAAAGTTACTCTTACATTAGGTTACTGAATGATTGATAAAACTTTATGGCACATAAATTCTTATGCTCAATGACCATAAGAAAGCCTTAAAAGTTTTTATTTGTTTACTAAGTATCTTCGGTATGCCAATATAATGTTACGATTTGTCGCCGCTTTAAAGTAATCTCAATTGGGTCTTGATATGGTCAAATCTACTACCTTAAAAGTAAAATGATTAACATTATCAAGCCATTACAGTGAATTATTACATCAAGTGATTTGTACAATCAAGCCATTGGTTTCAACTGAATTGTAAATAATTTTTCTTTTAATGTTTGCTGCGACAACACTTCGCAAACAATACGAAAAAAATTTGAATAGACGAATTACTGAGTCAACTGTGCGATAAATTTAATTCCGCCCTCACTTTTCTAGTAAAGAAAATAAACTTAGTAACGCTGAGTATTCGGTCTGATACGAAATTAATTCATAAAGTAATGTTACCTCGTTTTGTAACTAAGTTTACGATACACATTGTTTACGATATTTACAATTTGATACGAAATTGATTCATAAACTAATGATACCACGTTTTGGATCTAAGTTTTCGATACAAATTGTTTACGATATTTACAATTTGATATTCTGTGTTAAAACCTTTTTTATTAAAAAATCATTTGAACAGATGAAAATGGCGACGAACTTAGAATCAAACCCGGGACTCCTGCTTTGATTACAGGGGTGTTATCACTACACCACCGATTTGCCTTCCGCAACTGTACACCATAGATTATAATGGCTATCCATAGATAAACTGAATGTTAATGAAATGAATATGCTGCGAATATTAAATTAAAAATTTGAATTCATTTCATTAAAAACTGGCTAGAAGAGATTTCTTTTAATTGATATAAAACACAAGCATAACAACGTACCATGTATCTATTACAAGTAATTTTGTGATACATTTCCCAAATACTTTTGTTTTCATGTAAGAATTTCACATGTAACTACAATACAAGTATTATACGTAATCATGAAATCTCGTCTACGTAACAATGACGTCGGAAATTAACGACTGTACCATTGGCGAACATCGCCCTAGACATACATTGTACATACAAAATATGGAGTTTTTGCATAGCTTACCTGGGAACTATCATATACGCCATGAAAGTTACTCATTTCATGTACCACATACTATAACATATACCACAAGCAAGTTACTAATTCGCATGCTCATACGTTATTGGTACACAAATTCTCCAAGTGTATTGTGTTACAACGTCTCTGTTTGCGTGTGATGTAATGCTGCCTCTTCACTTGGCGTTGCGGTATTTGTGTAGCGTATTCACAAAAACCACAAACATGCAACCCTCACATGGCCCGAACACGCAAATAACTCAATAATGCCAAATATATTTTCTCATATTAATGATGCATGGCATATTAATGATGTATTTATTATAATTTAAAAAATATTTGTACTGTTTCGTTTTTTCAGCCCATAGAAAAGTTCCAATCCATATTAAAGTAATCCTGGAATACGAAAAGTCAAAATTTACGTTAAAGAACTAGAATATCAACAAAACTCGATCACACGCTCTCTACTGAGTGAAACACGGAAAATCAAATCTGGACTGTTCACGCAAATATTTGCCGAGTTATTTGATTAGTATATAGTACCGTTTGATATAGAAAATATTATGGTACCGTTTGGCTGTTATCCCTGGAAAATGTCTTTTGCAGGGTAAACGCTATCCCTATTACATGAAAATTCTCGTAAGTCGGGCATTCACGATGTCTCTAAACGGAGTGGTTCCATCTGGAGCAGGCGACATACATGAACGCTCCACCGCCACTCCACTCAAGTTGGCTAAGGTGTTAGCGTGCTTGCTCATCACCAAGTCATCCCGGGTGGGGCCAGAAAAAAATTGTAGCTTTTCTGATGAATGTCCCAGTTCATATAGCTGTGACTACTGAAAAGCTAACCCTTCTCCCTCCATCCACCTCTTACAGCTCCTAGTATCACTAACTCTATTACTAACCACTCCTACTATCCTCTCCCCGTGGGCGAAGTTGTTGGTAAACCCACCTAGTATCAAGAACCTGCCAGCCACCTCCTACCTCACATCTCTTCATGTAGATAAGCTTCAATAGCACGCTACATTTTCCTTTTACAAATAATACAATAGAAAATTAAAAACTCGTCTGTTGCGTGCGAATTCTTGGGGGGGAGGGGGGGTCACGTGAAAGCAAGAGGTGCATTCAGACAACGTCATGAAGAGAAAATCGTTTATTCGCGTAACGACAATGAAATGAAAATCAAATGACAACGTTATAAATGTAAATATTCTATTGTGAAATAATAAATAGTGTATTGAATCACTATATAGATATGTCGAATTACACGCTTCCGACGTTAAATTTTATGGATAGAATGTTTCTTCCTTATGAATACTTTTTCTTGTAAGTGAAGTTACAGGCCCCAGTGTTGCCTTGAGAAAGTCTGAATAAAAGTCGAAACTTTGGCAGTCCAACAAATATTTTAATGAGGAAAAAAACTCGCTTTATTATAAATTATATGTATTTATATTTTGGTCATTACTAATTGCTTCTTAGATTTAGTGCTATCCCTATATATATATATATATATATATATATATATATATATATATATATATATATATATATATATATATATATATACACACATACATATCCAAATAAAAAAATTTGTTCATTACTATCAAGTTAATGCAATTAGTGGAAGATTCTACAATGGAAAAAATACATGTTTATTAGTAGTTTATTATTAGAAAGTTTTTTTTATATTTTGTTCGTTATGAAGAATGTGCTGAAACTGTAGGATGTGAATAAGGAATTCTAAAAATTACCATTTATCTTCATCATAGGTTTCACTGTGTGGAAAAAGCACACTTCTTTTTCGTTTATCGACTTGGAAGTCGAAAAACGTCTCATTGAAAAATGTAAACAATTAGTGTCCCGCAAGACTATCGTCTAAAATCGTACTTGAAAATGCTAGATTGTTTTTTACAACGAACATCTTTTAAACATTGTTTTGAGTTTTAAATAAAATTTCTAAAATACCCACATAATTTTAATTCGTAGAAAGCCATACAGAAAGTGCATATAACATTTCTCTGTACAGAACATTGTGATCCACCAGTATTAGAAGATAAATTGGAGATGGTATATTGATATATCTTTATTGAAAATATTTTTTGGTTATAAATTACACAATTTAAAGCATATCAATTTTATACTCAATATCCTCATTAAAATGGAGTTTGCTTTTACATATTTCTTAACTTATGGCGAGTTCAGTAAACACTGATCTGGTGTATAACTATATTACACGTATTTCTGGCAACTTCAAGACAATAATTTCCATAGAAATTATAAACTCTTGAATTGTTTTCTCTATTTTTATCATGATTCTCTGTAATTTTTTGTTGATTGTCTTCTTCTTAACGGAATATTTAAGTATGTAGTGATAGGGTACTTTCAATTTTAAGAACAAAACATATATTAGTCATTAAATATATTATTTATACTATCATTCACAAATGAACAATCTAATAATACCGTAACATACGACTTCATGCTTAGAAATTATTTCATAGAAATTTTGATCAAAAGTATTAAAGTGGGAGGAGACATGGTATTCTTAGGATATGTATTAGCACAATGGAGACTGAACTTCGAAATTGTTCAATTTCATCGCCTTCAGTTGCTAGCAATGTTGCCAGATTTGTCATAATGCGACGTTGCCGAATTGCCAATTTCACAGCGTATGTTTATAATGTTCCAAAGCAATGTCAGAGCATTTTCGAAGATTTCGCTCATTACAGCTCTCAAACAGATCTTTTGAGCTGATTTATGGCATAAACTAATTTCAAAAATCCGTGAGCATATAGCATCGGGAATTGAACCTGCTACCTAGCGAAAGTAGAGTGACTGTGGAGCTATATTTCTCTCAGCCAAATGTAGTTTTACCCTGATGATATACGTCTCTATCAATCACACGAACAGGCACACAATTCAACGTGTTTTGAATCGTGGATTCCAGTCAGTTTAACAAAAAATGACACTTTTTGTCAATAGATCCATCATATCACGGACGTACGTGTATCTACGTTCGTAATGATATTTTATTATTTCCACTGACAGGCTCTGAGAACTTCTGCGTAGATAGTGTGTTCGAATATTTTTCAGTTAATCTGACCGACACCGGTATTGTTGTATTCTGTATTTATAGACCACCTCAATCAGATCTTGACATATTTTTTCGGAACTTCAAAATTGTATTAAAACATATCACACATAAATCTACTAAACCTATCGTTATATGTGGCGATTTCAACATCGATTTCCTAAGTACACCCGACTCTGCACATTCACCAGTTAATCGATTCAAGAATCTTATCGACCCCTTCAACCTCATTACTACGATAAACGACCCCACTCGCCTCTCCGGCTCATCTCAAACATTGCTAGATCAAATTACAGTCAACAATGGAATCTCGTATCTCACTGAAATGTTTATCGCCGTATACAGTGATCACCTTGCACAAGTACTGACTATTAATATAAAACTAAAACCACTTAAAATCCTTTACAAATTTACAAGAGAGTTTAACGACATAAATAAATACATATTTATAAATTATTTGCGTGAAGAAACATGGAAAGATGTTTACAATTACCAAAACACCGACGACAAATTCAATGTATTTATCTCAATATCTCAAAATCGCGAAGAAAATGTCTAATTACAAAACGATGGCAAAATCGTATCAAATCCTCAGGACATCGCAAATTTGTTTAATTCTCACTTCTCAGAAGTTTGTAAAATAACGAACTCAATATATCCAAATCAATGTCCTCCAATTATTACCACCCACATACCCAATTCTATGTTCACTTCCGAAACTAACGCCAGTGAAGTCATGGGAATCATCAGCTCCTTAAAAAACAAATTTTCACGAGGCATAGATGATATACCTGAGTTTATTGTTAAATCTTCGTCCCACGCTATATTAAATCCACTCGTAAATATTTTTAATAGTTCTTTATCGGAAGGGGTGTTTCCCAATATATTTAAGAGAGCTAAAGTGAAACCTTTACACAAGAAAGGAAACAAACTTAATATTGGAAATTACCGACCAATATCTCTACTACCCACTTTCTCAAAAATCCTAGAAAAATTGTTCTATAAGCGTCTTCTAGATTTTTTATCAAAATATAACATTCTCTCTGACGATCAACACGGTTTTAGGAAATCCTTTTCCACTACAAGCGCCATATTTTCCTTCTTAAACGATGTTACCACATCTCTAGACAGTGGAGAAAATCCTCAGGGTGTTTTTCTTGACTTATCCAAAGCATTCGATGTCATCGATCACGGAATTCTCCTTACCAAATTGCATTCTTTAGGCATTCGTGGACTTCCACATCAATGGCTAACTTCTTATTTAAAAGATAGATATCAACAAGTAGAAATATCCTATACTAAAAATAAAATACTTGAGCGTTGTCTTTCAGAAACAAAGCCACTTACTTGCGGAGTACCCCAAGGATCAATTCTCGGCCCTATACTCTTTTTATTGTATGTGAACGACATGTCATCATCCACATCAGATTGCAAAATGGTTCTTTTTGCTGATGACACTAATTTACTATGTAAACACGCCAATGCTCAAAAAGTTTTGTCTAACCTTTCGACTTGGTTCCATGCAAATCGTCTCATTGTAAACACTGACAAAACAGTGTCTATGTCATTTCACAATAGTATCACAAAATCTTTACCCCAGGTTTCTCTTTCTTTAAACGGAACACAATTAAAAACTGTTACAAATACAAAATTCTTAGGTCTCCATATTCAAGACAACCTCAAATGGAATTGTCACATTGACAATCTTAATTCCCAATTAAGCAAATTGTGTTACGCATTACGAAACTTAGTTAATGCAGTTAGTCCACGTATTTCCCGTTGCGCATATTTTGCAAACGTTTACTCCCATTTACGTTACGGCATTACCTTCTGGGGTAATTCCGGTCAGAGTATTCAAACTTTCAGAATTCAGAAGAGAATAGTTCGGATAATTTGTAAATCTCACCCCCGAAACTCTTGTAAACCTTTATTCAAGGAATTAAATATCTTAACACTTCCCTGCATTTATATTTATGAAACGGTCGTGTTTGTTAAGACCGAATTACTGAAGTGCCACCCTTGCTTTATACGAAACAGTCTCGTTCACGAACACTATACACGCAATAGTAGTAATATTCATCGCCCTAGAGTGTCAACCACTCTTTGCCAAAAGGGACCATACCATTCGGGAATCGTTCTATATAATTCCCTGCCCAAGAATTTTAAAGTTGTTATGAAATTGAATATCTTCAATTCCGCGGTTATAAACTACCTCCTGCACCAGTGCTTCTACACTGTAAAAGAATTTATTGATTTTAATAAAAGTTAAATTAGTCTTGTACTTTATCACGCCATTGCTGTAGTACTTTTTAAACAACTTATAACAATTTCAAAAACTATTTTCATGCATGATTGTGTTGCCGTATGGCTCATATTAATTTAGTTTTATGTGTACTCAACTTTGGCACGGTTGTGTACATTAATTCTGTAGCCCCATCCTGCCCGGGTTTTTGTCCGTTTTTCCTTCGGGTCCATGCGGATTTCTTATACAGGTTCTCTAGGCTTTGTCTAGGGGCGTGTTGATTGTAACAATAAATCGTGAATTTAGTGGAATTTTTTTTCTTAAGCACTATACTCAGAATAATCTATAGTTCGATAATAACTTACATGTAATTTTTTGCTTAAAATTACAAACATATTGACATTCTATTAGTATTATAACTCGCAGCTAACTTTTTATCTTATCTAGGAATTTTTGCTGAATTTTTTGAATCCGCCTCTGCCTTAGGGCCCTTGATCGGAATTGATGGGATGGTCCCTTGTTTGCTTCCGGAGAGTAAATTAGTTTATTGTCCTACACGAGGTCATACGCAATCTGTACTGTTTTTTGAAAATAAATGTATTAAATTTATTATTATTTATCAACCATCCCTTCATATCAAGTACTTCCTATTCAAATTAAATCGTATGAGAAGATGACGTTTTCACAATTTTGATAATGTTTTCCTTGACAAATGCTAACCTTTATACTCTATGTTCCTTGGATAGCACCTCCCTTGTTGCTGCTCTCGTAGATCGGAATCCATTATCTCTCAGACGGTTTCTAACAGTCCTTGCACAACCGAGAAAATTAGATAGACGTCTTAACTTTTCTGAAAAGCGGAAAAGATTGTCCTTAGCCTGGCACCAAAACGGCGTCTTGAGCTTCGGTAGACATTCGCCACAATCCAGTGCCAGGGAGCCTTCCAACCTCCCCAGTTTCGCCATACTGTCGAACTCACTTGTAAGCTGTTCTTCGACTTACTCCATATTGCCTTTCAGCTGCCCAGGCACCGAAATTGGCAATTTCCACCAACGCAATCACCTTTTCCCTAACGGAGTGGTCGTGATGAGACATGGCAGTAAATACTTCGCAAGGTTCACTTTGCTAAGGTCGTGTAAGACAAGTTCTCCCTCCACAGAGAATCACGAGGTCGTCTTATCAGATAAGATAAGGTAATGGAAACATTTCTACTTACAGTCGTAGATGAAAGAAATATTTTCAACTCTACAAAGAAAATTTGAAGAATTTTACTATGGATTGACAAAATGTTGTTTTCAAAGAATACTTTTATATAATGAATATAACAATTTATGTGCGTAAAATAAACTAATTTGAAGTGTATTGGCCCTCCCAACTGCATGGATAACGTGGCTCAGTAGAACGAAGCCCTATCACGAATGTTACGATCAATAAACAACTGGTTCAATCCCAGGTGATATACGAGAAAAGATATTTGAAAGCGAATTCGATTATAAATTAGGTGAGAATGTCTGTATAACAGGCGATTAAAACGATATCTTCATGTAAGCTCTCACGATGCTGAGATAAACTAAACGTGTTATTGGGCAACGTCGCATAACGTGTCATCGCACCAACTTTGTTTGCATCTAAGCAGACAAGCTTTCGCAGTTCATTTCCTTATCATCTGATATATTCGAACGTCTTTTATTTTTGATTCACGTGTTGAAAAAATCGAAACATACAATGCTAAGATAATCGAAATTGGGATCCGTTTTATGTGCTCTATTATTTTAATATTACCTAGTGTCCTCAAGTACTAAGATTGTTTTATACGATGGTCTCGCGTAATTGTACTTAATTCACACTTTGTGATTCCCGCTCTTCCAATTCAATTCCAACAAAAGCTCTTCCAATTCCCACTTTACAAACATTTAATTTTGATATTTTACATTAGAGACGACATGTATTAGTCGACATGTGTGCCTTTAATTAAAACCTACAAGGACAACAACCATATCATTTTCTAAAGTCAATAAGGTATATGATTTAGAGTGGGATCTAATATTGAGAGTGTTGAAATATAATATTTATAAACGAATATAACGAATAACTGATTGTAAATTTGTCATTGTGATCTTTCTCCATAATTATGTTTGTCTTCTCAATCCATGAATTTTAAAGTAGTGTTATTTCAGGTTATAGAACATGAAATCCTATTGAATTAAATAACGAAGGTTTCATCTTCTGTAACCACCATAAATTAAGCAAAAAATCTAAAATATAAATAAAAGTAATGTGGTTTTTAATTGTGTTTGCGCAGATCAAAACTCCATTTAGTAACATTCTTGATTTTTAAAATAGGGTTTTATAAGTTAAATGCGTCTAAATATTGTGTTTCAATTAATACCTCTTATGGATATATTTATGTATGATCAGTGCTTTCCAATTTTTGAGAGTGTTTTGAAATCCATTTTCTTTCCATTCTTGTTCGGGCGTAATCTAATATTTCGTTTATATATCTGGCTATTAAGCAATTAGTGCAAATAATATAAAATCTTCCAAAAACACTTGGATCTACAGCAATGAACACATCTTAATTGATGCCAATATGCATTTATTTATTTATGCCATGTGCACCTTTGAGGCCTACAAGAAGACAGTTTGACTTAACTTTACTAAAGAGAATTCTCAAGGTAAAAGTTAAATCTAATTACTTCGTATGCAAATTTATGTGCTTGAATTCTCACAATGTAATCCAGATTTTATCGTGGAACAATAGCGATTTTTCTGCATTATTCATCATTGTTACACAGTACTATAATTTCCAATATATTCCAATCCATAGCATGTCGTAAAGACAAGTTTTCTCTCTTTGTAAGTATTACTTTCTATAAATACTTTGAAATGTGTGTAATTAAAAACTAACAAATATTTCACTATTAATGATAAAATTCAACATTTATCTCCGTGAGTTTTATAAGCAATATCATCGTTGTTTCTGCTCTTCCATTAGACCACCAAGTATCGAAGCTTCTTTAATTCTACGTTGTATTTGTTAAAAAACGTGACGTGTCATTCGCGTCTCTGTTGTCTGTCCAGGATAAATATTTCTGCGATCTAAATTTCTATTTTCAAAGGCAGAGAAAAGTACAACGCCATTTACAAACTCTGCCTGAGTCACACAAATATTCCAATGAAAAACCATATTCGTCTAATTTCATATTTTTATTCAACGCCTCCTGAAAATACGAAATTCTCTGTTGTATTGACGGTAAAAAATAGTGTGTTAATTAGAGGAGATTTCTAGATTTAAAATATGACCACCAACTAGTTACAATAACTTGATATTTAAATTTTTATGTATCTTCTTAACTTCATCGCTGCTATTTTCATTTACTGTAAATATTATGCTTCATGTATTATTAATAAGTTTATCTCACAAATATAAACTTCCATGTTGGTTCGTAAAAATGTTATATACTCGTAAAGAATGCATCTAAATTATTATGTTCGTCCCCTGCTATTGCAATCAATGAATAATACTGAATATCGATGCTAACATTTTAAATATAGAATATGATTTTACTATTATTATTATTATTATTACATCAAATGAATTCATTTATTATAAAGAATGGAAGTGGTACTCTTTTGAAATAAATGTGAATGAATTGTAATAAATTTCCATGAATTTACATAAGAGTATAGGAGGGAAATAGAGAAAGAAAGAACGAAAGAAAGAAAAGAAATAGAAAAAAGGAAGGTGAGATAGAAAGAAAGAAGGAAAGAAGGAAAAAAAAGAAAGAAAGAAAGTATGTGAGAAAAAGGAAAGATGGAAAACAGAAATAATGATGAAATTAATAACTGAGAGGATAAGAGATACTCATTTAAAGCAATATTAATTATTTTCCTGTACTATATTCTGGAACATATTTGTCTAATTGGTAAATAGGTAAATTACTTAAATTTACCATAATTGAAATGCGATGTTTTATTGTGGGATTATCTTAGTCAATCTACGAGTTTGTGAATACAACTCAATTTCATTTGAAAATTTTTATATGAGTGATGTGTTTTTTATATTGATTAAAATCTAAAAAAAAGTTTTTTTAAATATTACTCTCTGAGCATGTTGTTTTCTGTTCCGCCGTTACATCCCAAGCGTTATATCTGGGATCAATGTATTTCTAGTAGATGTAATTTATTTATTTTCTAAGTGGTTTGACATTATTAATATTACTCAAATTAACCTTTAATGTTATTCATTTATTTTTAAATAGAATTGTTTTCTCGAATTCAATGAGCTTTGAGTTCTTTACACCACTGCATAATGTTAAGTAATTATAGGAATATTTATATGTAATTCCTGATTCGAATTGTAAAAAATCCATACGATAACTTGCGATAACATCCTAATTCTATGTTAAAAATAATTACCAATTCAACAAATAAAATATTTTGTAAGAGTAAGACGGAAACTTTTTCACAGAAACTCTAATAATTTTTATATTCTCTGGGAAGGCGTCGTAAGACACCGAATTTTGAGATGTCATTTAAACATAGATAATGATAAATTTCATTGAAGTTAAGAATATACAGATTATTTTTTGGAATTGATGTTCAAAATGGGCATAATAAACATTTACAAAATATTTCTTGAATAGCGGTGTAATAAAACATTTTATCTTGTTATGATTTAATAGGGGTATGTTCCCCAGTACTAGTCTTCTATTGGTCCGCCATATATGGAAGCAGTTTTAAGTTTGCCTACGATTGGTGGAACGAAAGTGAGGAGTTTTCCCCCATTGCAATCCTTACGTTTCCAAATCTCCAAGCACGCGGGACTTAGAACATTTTCCTGAACCCTTTTATATATCCAGGAGTACACATGGCAACCACATGGAATTTTAATATCCAACTTAAAAATCAAATATTGCTCGACCATTTACAGACGTATATTTTGAACTTAATAAATTTGTGTTCAATTTTTCGTAAATGGCCTTCTACCTCTGGTGACGCCGGTTCAAGCCCTGTCCGATCCAAGTAGAATTCACGGTGGTGGACGAAGCGGTGTTCGCGGCAGGTTTTCTCGGGGTTGTACCATTTCCCCTGCAGCCTATCATTCCAGCACAACATTCACTCATCATCATTCATCCCCATTTCTTTGGCACATCAACTCTCATCACCAGGGCTTCTTAAAGTCAAAGCGCTAGAGCGCGCGGAGTAAACGGCGATGGAACTTAGCCTTGAGTAGTCTCCCCATCGATAGGCCGAACGAATACATACATACATACGTACATATATGTGAATGGTCGAATAATGATTAAAAGAATAAAATATATTTACTACAAGTAAAAACTATATGGAATTTTAATTGACATGGTTGAAATACAATATTTGATTTAATATTTTCCCGTTTTTAGTTACTTCAAGTCATATAATTACGCAAAATGGCTGCCTAACACGAGTTGCCTACTTCTACGAATTCAAGTTAGAGCCTAATAATATTTTTTCGACTAATACTCTCCCCTCCCACACAATGGACCTGAACTTTCAACAGATAATATTGAAATTTTCACAAATGTATCTTTATCCTTTTATAAGTTAATTTGCCAATAAAATATTAAAACATTTTGTAACTTTTTATTGAATTCTTAATTATCTATTTTATGAACCGATGTATTATATTAACATACAAAATCGATATAATATTATTAAAAATATTAATATTATTAACAATAATATTTATAAAACATATGTTGTAAAACTAAAATTTTCAAACAGAAATCCCTAGACCCAACAATGATTATAACTAATGTTTCCATTTACGGTCTTAATCCAACCTAGACTACCTTCATAATACCTATCATGTAATGAACTTTACTGTTTCACTGTATAAACGTTTACTATTTGACTGTTCCACATTTAAAATATTCAATCAAATTGTAACGAGTAACTTTCACTTTTGTTAAATTTCAAACAGTAAACAAACACTTCTACGATTTAAAAAGTTAACAAATTAAATAAATAAGTCAAAAAATACGACCTTGATGGACTAATAATATTTTTATTTTTTATGAATAGCTCAATACGTTTCGACGTGGATTTAAGCCGTGGTAAAATGATCAAATTTTTAATTCTTTATTTAATTTGAATTCATAACGGACGTTAATAATAGTAGAATTAGAAAGTAAGCTTTTGGAATAGCGGATTAACGATTACCGAAGAAGTAAAATTCGGGAATAACTTTTCTCAACTCTGTCTGCGACAACAATTTCGGCCACTCGTCCAATTTCTGGTAGCGAAGTGGTAAAGTGAAAAAAAATTAAATATCTTCACGTAGGCGTAGCTGGTTGGGGGGTAGAAATGTAGCGCAAACGCTTACGACACTTAATTAACTTCAAGTTTTGCGGAGAAATTGCAAGACAGATTTTATATTCTTCATTTTCTTTTCGATTTTGGCCATCTAGGACCAAGTGAAGTAACCTCATACATTCATCGTCGTGGATCCTTCTTTGATTTCCAGTAGTTCTTCATCCTCTCACTTTGCTCTTTACTTCTCTCTTCTGTGCACATGGTAGTTCTTCTACTCTTCTCCTTCTCCTGGAAACCCTGAAAGTTGTGCAGCAGCCTCCTGAACGTTCTTCTGTCCTGATTTGCATCGTCCGTTATGCCAATCTCTGCCATATCTTTTTTTATTCCTTGTTGCCATTCCACTGGTTGCCATTTTTGCTCTTGTAGACGTAGTTAAAGATCCGTTTTGTAAGTCTGCTATTACCCCTTCTTATTATGTGACCAAATAATCTAATTCTTATTTCCCTGATTGTGCCTGCCATCCTCTCATTTTCTTTCTCTTTATAAAGGTCTTTATTTTTTCGAACTCTAAACTCTCCTTTCTCTGTTCTCAATGGTCCAAAGATTTTTTTCAGAATTTTCCTTTCAATTTTTTCTAATTATTCTATTTCTCCTGTTTTCATGGCGAACATACATTCTGTGGTGTAGAGACCCTCTGGATTGATTACTGAATTATAAAGATTCATTTTGGTTTTGTTTGACGTTTACAAACGTTTACTCCCATTTACGTTACGGCATTACTTTCTGGGGTAATTCCGGTCAGAGTATTCAAACTTTCAGAATTCAGAAGAGGATAGTTCGGATAATTTGTAAATCTCACCCCCGAAACTCTTGTAAACCTTTATTCAAGGAATTAAATATCTTAACACTTCCCTGCATTTATATTTATGAAACGGTCGTGTTTGTTAAGACCGAATTACTGAAGCACCACCCTTGCTTTATACGAAACAGTCTCGTTCACGAACACTATACACGCAATAGTAGTAATATTCATCGCCCTAGAGTGTCAACCACTCTTTGCCAAAAGGGACCATACCATTCGGGAATCGTTCTATATAATTCCCTGCCCAAGAATATAAAAGATATTATGAAATTGAATATCTTCAAATCCGCGGTTAAAAACTACCTCCTGCACCAGTGCTTCTACACTGTAAAAGAATTTATTGATTTTAACAAAAGTTAAATTCGTCTTGTGCTTTATCACGCCATTGCTGTAGTACTTTTTAAACAACTTATAACAATTTCAAAAACTATTTTCTTGCATGATTGTGTTGTCTTATGGCTCATATTAATTTAGTTTTATGTGTACTCAACATTGGCACGTTTGTGTACATAAATTCTGTAGCCCCATCCTGGCCCGGGTTTTTCTCCGGTTTTCCTTCGGGTAGAGGCGGATTTATCATACAGGTTCTCTAGGCTTTGTCTAGGGGCGGGTCTATTGTAACAATAAATCGTGAATTTAGTGTTATTTCAATTTTTAAGCACTATACTCAGAATAATCTATAGTTCGATAATAACTTACATGTAATTTTTTGCTTAAAATTACAAACATATTGACATTCTATTAGTATTATAACTCGCAGCTAACTTTTTATCTTATCTAGGAATTTTTGCTGAATTTTTTGAATCCGCCTCTGCCTTAGGGCCCTTGATCGGAATTGATGGGATGGTCCCTTGCTTGCTTCCGGAGAGTAAATTAGTTTTTTTTCCCTCCACGTGGTCATACGCAGTTTGTACTGTTTTTTGACAATAAATTTATTATTTATTATTATTTATTATTTGAAAGGCTTTTTTATTGTAAATATCTTTAGTCAGTTGCTAAGTTATTTCCAGTTTTCTTATTCTTGATCTGTTTGCTTCTTTGTCTAGTCCATTGATCTGAATTATTCCACCTAGATCTATAAATTTAGTACCTTTGTTGATTTTTCCGTACTCTGTTTTTAGTGCTGTGGGCGAATCTTGGATATTGGTCATAAATTTAGTTTTCTCAAAAGAAATCGGAAGACCAACTTTTGCAGCTATTTCCTTTAGAAGGTTGATTTGTGTGGATGCTGCTTCCATGGGTTCAGAGAATATTGCATATCATCAGCAAAGACCAAACAGTTTATACCAACTCCCTTGTGCTTCGATCCTAGTCATATCTGTTAATAGATTTCCTTTTCCTTTAGTTTCTCTCCCCGTACTTTAATTACCTTCTCCAGGACGCAATTAAAGAGAATTGGAGAAAGTCCATCCGCCTGACGGACACCAGTGTTATTTTCAAATTCGTTTGCGATCTCTTCCTAAAATTTCACCCTTGATTTTGTGTCCGCGAAGGATTGTTTGATTATACTGACTGATTTTGAATCAACTACAAATTCTTCTAAAATGTTAGGTAATGAAATTCTATTTGTTGAGTCATAAGCTTTTTTAAAATCTACAAAAACATTAACATACTTTTTGTTCTTTGTAACCCGGTCTCTTTTATATTTTTCAAATTTATATCTGTTCCACACATGAACTGCCTTTTTCTCGACCCACCCTGTTATTCTCCGATTTTGTGTAGGGGTGTATCAGTGCGTTCTTCCAATCATCTGGGATTTTTTCTTTTCAACAAATTTCCCTCAGTGTGTTTGTCAGTTCCTGAATTACACGACTGCCTGCCTCTTTCCAAAATTCTTCACAATTAGATCGTCCATTGGTGCTTTATAATTTTTCAAACTGAACTATGTTATCCATTTTTATTCATTTGGTGGGTCTTTAGGTTTAATTTCTGTTTGTGGTGAAAGGAATTCTAACCTAACACCAAGTCTCTCACAGTTTAGTAATTTTTCAAAATAGCAAGCCAAAATGTTACAGTTCACTATGTCGTTGAGTCTAATCTTTCCACTTTTACCTTTAAAACTTAGGCAAGGAGGTTAGTATTTTGTAGACTCGTCTTCAAAAGTTTAGTAAAAATTACTTATATTGTACTTTGTGAAATCTTCTTCAATTTGTATGAGTCTACTTTTGTCATATTTACTCTTAACGTTTCTTATAGTCTTAGACGTTTGTTGTCGGACTGTCTTGAAAGTTCAAAAATTCTCATCGTTTCTACAGGAACGGTTTTTTCTCTCCATGCTTTCAGTCTCTCATTGGAGGCCACTTCACAGTCTTCATTCCACTATGTATGTTTCATAATTCGCTTCATAGGACATAGTTCCTGAGCAGATTTAATTACTATTTTTTCAGTTCATCCCAATTTTTTGAGTTGCTACTTTTCAATTTTTCTTTGGATTTTTTTGTTTACTTCCGAGATGTTTCACAATAATTCAACATCAAATTTAATTCTTCTGTATTTTCTTTTCTTGGATCTGTTTTGAGGACTGAATCTTATTTTTATAGTTGTGAGACAATGGTCCCTTTCGACACTGGCTCCTATCTTCACCTTGACAATTTGGATCTCTTTTTTGTTCTTGGAGGAGATTGCTACATGATCAATTTGGAACTCTCCAAGATTCGGGTTTGGAGACTTCCACGTGTTTTGTTTTCTGGGCCGAAATTTAAAACAGGTAGACATTAGATTCTGATTGAAGATCTTGCACAGTTTAATAAGACTTATTTTAATTTTATTTAGATATCACGAAAATAAAAATAGTTTGGATTCTCATGTGAATTGTAGATCAGATGTATGGTTAACGCTCGGTAGATTCGAATGAATTTCATATCTACTAACATTTTATTTTTCTTCATACATACATTTTTTCCCTGTACCCTACACGCAAAGAGGATATGTGATAACATTCGGTAAAGTGAAAGTGAGGACGAGACGTGAAACAAACCCGGACTCCGAGATTGTCCGCGGAAGTGTTCACCATGTACTACACAGCTGTACACCATTTTTACACACACCAAAGTAGTGGAAGGTCAACGGCTGTTGAGGTGGTTCGCACATATTCACCTGAGCGTATGTTGTCACTTTTATTTCTATTTACATAATTTAATTTTGATTTTTGAGTATTCTAGGGGAGAGACAAGTGCTAACCCTTCACCTTCATGTACCTTTTTATGTTGCCCAAATAAAATAGACGCTTTTTTTTTGGGTGTGACGTAGGGCGTCTGGAGCAGCGACTGCCCGTCTTCCACCTCCTGCTCCCCGCGTGGTTCCGTGTTCGCTACGTGGCCGCGGTGAGAAACGCAGGACGCAACTCGCGTCGCCTCACCACGCACTTCGACGTGCACGAGACGCTGTTGGACCTCATGCGTCCGTCGCAGCGCTTGTCACAAGAAGCGGTGCGTCGCAGATCACTCGCTCTCACAGCCAATAAGACCATGCAGCCCCCGCGCAGCATCAGTCTGTTCCTGCAGGTTGGTATTATTCATCAGCATTACCTCTAAGAATACGATTACGTTGGAGCAACGATCAGCGGTTAGAGGAAAGAGAAGATTAACGCAACGCTAACTTTCACGTGTTGACAAATGAGGGGTTTATTTCTTCTGGTGTCTCAGATGGTAGCATGATCGTTCTTCACCGAGTCATCCCGGGTTCAATTCCCGGAGGGACCAAAGAACATTGTAGCTTTTCACTTTAGTGTCTCAGTTCTTGTAGCTGTGACTATTGAAAAGCAAACCCTCCTTCCCTTATCCGCCTCCTGCTCCTAGTATCAATAACTTTAATATCTATAACTATTAATAACTACTTCTACTAACACCTCCACGTGGGCCAAGTTGATGCTGAACTAACCAATCCGGGCCACTTTCTAAAAATAACCTTCCAACCAACTCCTACCTCCTATCGCTCCAAGTAGATAAGCTTCAATAGCACGCTACATTTCCCATTACAAATATTACAATAGCATGTCTCGCCGAACGGTGTAAGTGGGTTGCGTGCTTTGTGCCGCATCACGAATACCGATGCACAGTGGCGCATCCAAGGAAGGGGGCAGAGGAACATGTGTCCCTCCCCAAAAGAACGATTAGAAATAGAAAATGAATTTTTTCTTTTAAAATAATTCAGTGCACTCATTAAATGTAACATCATAAAATGTATTTAAAAGCGACTTTACAGGAAAAATATAGATTTCCACTGCAACATGAGATATAGAGTAAAATACCGCGATATTTCACTATTTCTAGTATACTGGCACTCCAGAAAGATATCGAGTCAAGCATAAATCATAAATGGAAAATAAATAATTTTTAATTGGAGTAATTCTGTATATAATCAGTAAAATAAATTAATGGAGAAAAAGTTTTTATTGGTGTTCTTATAAACTGTCTGGTAATAATACGGTATGATTTATGAATGGTAGGATTTTTTTTTTCCTTTTTGGGTCCCTCCCTAAAGCAAATCCCTGATCCGCCTCAACCGATACACGCATAACCCGCAACGTATCAGACTTTTGCGCACATCAAAGGAAGCGGAGCAATTGCAAGCATTAGCTATAGATTTTCGCTATTTGGGATTCGCCGAACGACAATTGTTTGGAGCTGCCTTAAGGTCAGCGACACACCACCGTCGAGAAAATCGCCCGTCTTCGACAATCGCCGTAAAAATATATAAAAAGCTGAGTTAAGGAATTATGTGGGTCAGAGCTACTACACGGAAGTACCCCTAAAAAGGTTTCAAATGATAGTTGGAACCATTGTCTATCCAGTAGCGATGAATTTTTATATCCTTACGAAATAAATTTTGAATTATTTGATTTTGAATTATTGTGGGATTTAGGAAGAAACTTTCGCTGGATTAATTTTTTTCCCATATCTCGGCAAAAGTACCGGCTTAACATAGCTTACTTAACACTTACTAAATCATAGCTGATGTAAATAGAAACGCAATGACGTTATTTACAAGAATAATTCAACACAAATACTGTTCTAACGAAAATGGCAGCTGAATCACGTGACTGAAGACAATGCATCATTAGTCTAAGAAAGAGCCAAGCAACAAGATGAATTTATTATCAATTTTTAAAATTTCTAAAATCATTTTCTTCATCCAATAGAAAAACCAATAATTTTTATTTGCAAACTAATTATTGACTGATAAAAACTAATTAGGATAATATTTCCAAGTTTTGTGCGTAGTCGGCAGTTTGACTTCAGTCAACGCGTTACCTTAAATAAGAAAGATAATCGGTCTGATACAAGATTAAATAAAACACTTTGCTTTTGATTTCAGATTCCACCCAATCGATCTTGTGAAGATGCTGGTATTACTCCTCATTGGTGCACTTGTCAAACTAATCTCCCTATTGACAAAGATGCCGCTATCGTTAACAGGTAAGTCAATATCAATTCACCAAATATAACGACATTTGGGTTAATAATGACTAGACAAAATACTCAGACATGACCACTGAAGAACGGAACAGAGAATGCTCGTCAAAATCGGCGGCGCAAAATATTCATCGCTCCATAACATTTATGCTTTGAGATGCATCGTTGTGAAATTTGGGGTGATGAAATTCCCATCTAATAAATATTAAGACTCTCCTTTATTGGGACGATTGTGTGTCAATCCCTTTCTCGCTGAGAAACTCATAAAAAGTCGAGGTGAGAAAATCATTTAAAAATATCAGACTTCAAAATGTCAGGGAGAGCCATTCTCACGTTTCACTTTATTTCCTGTTTTCTTTAGATTGCAACTCCTATTTTACTTGATTATCTGTCAAGGGGAAACTATTTCATAATTCACGGGTGATGTTATCAATTTTGTTTTTGATTTGTTCTAAAGTTTCTTTAATCTCCTGATTGACTCGCTTTAATTCTAAATCTGCATTCTACAGTTCCCGAATTAAGCTAGCAATTCTCAGTTATCAAATTTTCAGTTTCAGTATTTAAAAACCTAATTGCTCTGACGCTAATAACTGTGCTTCCCGTTATACATAACAAATAAACCTATTCATAAAATGTGTGCCTCCAGGTTCACTTATCTCCTGTATGGGGATGTGTCTCAGGTCTTACGGGGTCGAAATGGTGTACAGTTGTGGAAGGCGAACGGATGGTGTAATGGTTAACACCCCTGCGATCAAAACAGCAGTCCCGACTTTTATTACCGGCTCGTCGCTATTTCCACCTAATTGAAAGTTATCACATAACAAGGTGGTGTTTTAACAACCTACTCTTTTCTCTATTGGTTCGAGCGAATTATTTACGATAAATGCCTTGTCTCGAGGTCAGATATCTGATAAATAACTCCTCTCAAGACCATTACCTGTAGTGATTACTTTCTCTAGAGTTTAATAACTTATAATTACCTCTTCTCAAGTCCACCTGTTCCGGCGTAAATTATCTGTGATACACTTTTTGTCACCCTTCTGCGTGGCACTGCGCATAGAAAACGGGGTTGGTTAAAACCTAAAACTGCCACTGACGTAATTACCCTCCAGGATAACTCGGTGGCTAACTTGAGTGCAGCAACGAGATTTGCACTGGGGAGCACATGACTACTCCCAGAATGTCCACACTGACTCATGTCGGTGGATTTTAAATCACACAAAAAAACCTTTTGAAAATACACAGGTCCTGAGAGTAATCCGACTGAAGCGACAGGTTATGATTGTTATCCAAAACAAATTTCCACGTGTCTGGTCACTTTTACTAATACTTCCTACCCGGTGAAATTTGATTAGCCTTAAATAAAATTATTCAAAATTAATTTTTAAATAGATGTTACTGCTAACTCGAATCACACTAAATAAAATATTTCTCAGCAACTAACAACTGGGGATGACGCTCATTATTTAAAAAGAATAAAGTAAAAAAGACAAAGAGTCAAAAATTTCTTATTAACAAAACCCTTATTCACAGAAGATAATCAACTGAACGGATCGCAGGAAGAAAATCCTAAGATAAATTACACCAGAGCATTGATTAAATACTAATATTAGTCACATAAAATACCTCTCATAAATTACAAAATTTATAGTACATTGAGATTACATTAATTAAATAAGATTCAAAATGTTTCAGCACAATTGTTCTCAACGTCTTCTATTAACCTCTGACGAATTCAGTTCTGTCGATCGTAATTGCACGATCTCAAAGATGAAAGTCGCGATTTTTTGGCAAAAATTCCCAGCGTCGCGTATCTTGAAGTAAATACGTCGTACACGCAATTCGTATACCTCAACGACGTCTTATTTCTTCACTTCTTAAAGTTGCAGGCGAGTAGGTGAATTCAGAATTATGTTATTCATACAAGAAGCGTGTTCATATGCCAACAGCTTACGGAGGATTCCTATGAAACTTGATGCATAAAATATTCTAGAAATCTACAAGATTGATGTAACACCACACAATCGGTGCTACGATTGCACACTTGCCCTAACAGTAACTTTAAATTACCCGTTGTGTCCCCATCTACTGGAGCTACTTGTTGATGAAGCGATGGTTGGAAAGCGATAGAGTGTCGTCGCATCTTCGTACCGTAAAGCGCCACAGGTGGAATGAATACGAAGGGGTTGCTACCCTTTAAATGGATGCTTCGCGTCACGGACGGAGTAGACGAAAAGGTTACTTGTGTCAACTGTTTCCCTACTTCGCTACGCGAAACACCTGAACCTCGCCGCGCGCGCTATTCAAAATCAATTGAGCGTAATAATTATTTATCCCACATTCAATTGAGGGTCCTGATTGTTCATATCAGTTTGTATTTTGAAACACAGCTTTCAAGTGAAATTCAAAAACATTTTTTTTTCATTTCCTATTTATATATTCCATTCTTGAATTTAGGAGATATAGTCTTCTTTTTTTTTTGTATATCCAAGATACAATTACGTAAAATACGTCCATATATTCAAATTCACTTGCCCCACGTGCACAAACGATATCATACGGTCTTTGTATTTTCAAATATTATATAAAATTAGCATGTCCAGGAAAAAAAATTAAGTAGAATTTTCAATGGAAGTATTTCCTAACTATTGTAATACGAGAATCATAACCTAACTTTTGTAGCAAAAGAACCATAACCTAAGTTTATGTTTGCAGGACTGCAGAGGTATTGGTCGACCACATTAATGAGATCGTCCGACCATTCCCGCAGTGTTCTCAATTGCTGCTAGACGCTGTGAAAAGTGTGCAGTTGCAAGTGCCTCAAGAACTGCTCAAGAAAAACACGTCCGAACAAGGCGTCCACTATTACGTCGTCGTGGTGAGGACAGTGCCAGGAAACGCGGTATTTGAAGGAACTGTGCGCCACGAACCAAAGAGAGGAGAGTTGAGTGTCGCGGGTTACGTGAGCCGACTGAACCTGTACGGAACACAAAGTGCGTGTGTACACAACCATCACCTCAAACTGTATTGCTTTTGCAGCACGTGACAGGAAAAAGCGGTACAAGTACAGCATGTATTTCATGATTGAGTAATACCCTATCGCCCTTGGCTTACTGTGTTAAATCCAGTCTTTCCTCTATTTTATATATAAAATAAAATTAATATAAAGTTTTGTGTTATGATGTTAATTTATTGTTCATAAAAAATAGAAAATTCAATAATGAATCATTCCAAAAGTCAAAAATTGGTATATTTTAAAAGTGAACCTTTTAATCCCAAATTATAATGTTTATTTGTAAGTTTGACGTCAAAATTATTTACATCGGTAGCACTGTATGCTGTTATACATAATTATTTATGTTTTTATCATATATCTACGTGTAGGACAATGAACCAACTTAACTCTCCGGGAGCAAGCCAGGGGCAATCTTATCAATTCCGATTAAACGACCCCAACAAAGTACCATGTTTGACATTTCAATGCGAAATCACGACACGCGTAAGAAAAAGTATTTTACACAGACAATATTTAACATATACGAACCGTTATCAGTTCGTTAAACAATTTCAAAAATATTACTATAAAATCATTATTATCCATGTGGTTCTCGTGAGTCATGTTAGTCAAAAATTTAATTCTCTATTTTAAATTTAAATTCATTTACATATTAGATTCATGGGTTATAATTACAAATGACAATCTAACTTTAGAAGGAAAAAGTTATTAACGAAGAAAGTAAAATAAACTGTAAAGTTTCTTGTCATAGTTCATGAGTAGCATGACTGCAATGAATCTCACATATAATTCGCAATAACTGTTAAACGTGGAAAAAAATTAATTATTTTGTAGGAAGAAATTTCATTTTGGAAAAAAATGAAGTGCTTGAATGCTCGTTTCTAGTAAATCTTTTTTATATCTGTAGTAACCTGATGAATACTCTTCCTTTCTTCTTCCGATATCTGTCTTAAATTTCCCAGAAAAATTCATTGTGTTCATGGATAAATTGAAGTATAAATCACACGCAAGGTGCCATGAAATATTAATAGTCGTCAGTAGCTCTTCTGAGCAAGCCATGTAGTTTCAGATTTGTGATCTCCAAGAACAGTATTCTCTAAATTTTTAAATTCATCCTTTCTTCAATATGTACCTTTTTTGAATATGTGAATGAAATTAATAGTATCCGTCACCAGCGCGACGTATTGGATCCGTAACTGTTTTTGGTACTCTACCACCCACCTAACGCTTGTGTATGGCTGGCTGCATGCTTCGCAGGAGACACTACGTATATTACTCGTTTTTACATTTAATTCTGAAAGTAGTAATTCACTCTAACAAAAAAATGTAGTTTTTATATAACTATCTCTCATGAAGTTTTATAATTTTTTGTAAATGATATTTCAGAAATTTATGTGAGTCACGATACGAATTATGTTTTATAGTGCGTGAAAAATGTAATATAGTTATCCATCAATCCGAATGTTTTTTTATCACATACTTTAATGTATTTAACGTACACAATATTAGGAAAATTAACTGATAAAACATAATGATGGCGTGCATAATAATAAAAAAATAAAGCGACCCAATTCTTATTTCTTTTATGGAGAGATTTACTTCTAACTAAATAATACAACGGAGACCGGGAGACAACTAGCCATAAAATCTTTTTAAATTCGTTTTGAGACTAGTCCTACCTGAAGATGACAAAAGAATGATAAAATACTTGTGTTATTATCTTCTTATATATAAAGGAGAGTGTATGTATGTATGTATGTATGTAATTTGTTTACTTTTTTGCTGTCATAGAAACACAACAAAAGAATTTTCTTACTTAACCGACACTTGGTAATTTAGAATTATAAACAAAAACAATTGNGAAAACGTAAAGTTATTAAAGTAATGAAGAAAGAGATAAAAGATTAGCAACGATACGTGAAAGAGTTTCAAGATCTAGAAATTCAGAAACAGCAGGACTCCGTGAAGCCAGAATTCAAGAAATGAGAAACAGGGCTGCAAAAACCAGAGCCTCTG
>NNCF01127312.1:0-75931 GCA_002313205.1 Laupala kohalensis
TGTCTTAAACGATCTTTACGAAGTAATGCTTAGGTTCAGAACTTTCCCCATTGCTATCACAGCTGATGTAGAAAAGTTTTACAGGCAAGTGTTAATAGCTAAAGATCAAAGAGACTTTCAAAGAATCTTGTGGCGCGACTCTCCAACAGAAAGAATTAAAACATACAAATTAAATACTGTAACTTACGGTCTTGCGCCAAGCGCGTACCTAGCTTGTCGCACCATTTTGCAATTAATAAGTGACGAAGGAAAACACTTTCCGCTAGCTTCCGCACGTATTCAAAATGGTATTTATGTCGACGACCTCTGCACAGGTGCTCACTCCCTGTCAGAAGCATGTGAACTTCAACATCAGATAACACAGCTACTTGCGAAGGGGGGATTCCCGATGAGGAAATGGGCGAGTAACAGCGAAGCGCTTATCGCCACTTTATCGCATGAGGAAAAGTCGTCAGAAACAAACTTTCATCTCAATTCAGATAGCAATTTTAAAGTGCTAGGAACTTACTGGAATACGGCTGAAGATTCGTTTAGATTCAATATCCAAAATGACAAGTTCGATTCGTGGACAAAACGTTCTATTGCCAGTAAAATTTGTTCTATATTTGATCCGCTAGGAATGTTGTCGCCGGTTATCCTGACCGCTAAGACTTATCTTCAACAGTTGTGGCTGTTAAAATTAGACTGGGATACACAGCTAGAAAACTCTTTTATAACATCGTGGAATCAATTTTACGACAGCTTAAGTCAGCTTACTGCAATCAAAATTCCCAGATTCATATTCAATGTAAAACAACATTATACTTTACATTTGTTTGCCGACGCCGCGCCTCGTGGATTCGGGGCTGTGGCGTACGTTGTCAGTGATAACAATTCTAATATGCTTACATCAAAAACACGTGTAGCGCACCCAGACAAGCTGACCATACCAAGATTAGAACTGTGTGCCGCAGTGCTTGCAATTAACTTATCAAATAAAATCACGAAAGCAATCCCTGAAATATTAAGAAACAATATTTTTTATTGGTCTGACTCTACGGTGGTATTACATTGGCTCCATTCACAGAAGCCATTAAAGGATATATTCGTTGCAAATCGAGTAAGATTAATATTACGTGATTCCGATGTAGCGCAATGGCGTTATGTGCCATCAGAACTTAACCCCGCAGATATAATGACAAGAGAGATCTCACCTGCAGATTTATTACGCTCTAATTTATGGTGGAACGGCCCTATATTTATAACACTCCCAAGCAATCAATGGCCGTCATCTCCACACCTATTTGGTTCCAGTATTAATGTTTTATCTGAAGCTCGCATTGAAGATGTCAAACCGAGTAATTATGTTTTCGAACATCTCATAAGTGTAACCAATAGTTATTCTAAACTCCAGAGAATTCTAGCGTATGTTGTTAAGTTTGCAAACAAATGCAGTAGAATCCCTACCGAAATATATCTAACAGTCGCCGATTTGCAACATGCTGAAAATTTATTAATAAAATACATGCAATCCATATGTTTCAAAGACGAATTGCAAGAATTACGTCATAACCGTGTAGTCAAGACTTCTAGCAAATTATACAAGTTAAATCCTTGTATACATGAGGACGGTCTCTTGCGAATAGGAAGTCGCCTAGCTTTCGCTCCCCTTCCATGGGATCGTACACACCCAATTATTCTTGATCCTAGTCATACTATCACTCGAATGTTGATTATGCATTTTCATTTAAAATTATTACATTTGCCAAATCAATCCTTGCTTTATAATATTCGTCTAAGATTCTGGCCAATTAAAGGATTGAGAACTATACGTTCAGTTACTCGTACTTGCGTTAAATGCATAAGGAACTTGAAAAATCCATACAAGCAACAAATGGCTGCGCTGCCAATAGAACGTTTGCAACCCACTCGACCCTTTGCCCATACGGGCACCGACTATTTCGGGCCAATCAAAATTAGGAAAACCAAACATTCCAATGCTAAACAGGACTTAGAAAATGCTTATGTTATTGTGTTCATATGTCTCGTAACTCGAGCCTTACATTTAGAGGTGGTTTCGAACCAAAGCTTAGGTACATTCTTGGGTGCTCTAAAAAGATTTATTGCTAGACGAGGTTTGCCACATGCAATATACTCCGACAACGCTCCAACCTATTTAATGGCGAAGGAAAGATTACACCACGCGTATAATAGAGAAAAAATCAACGAATTTTGTATATCTAGAAGCATTCAGTGGAAGTGTATCCCGCCATACGCGCCCCACTTTGGAGGAAACTGGGAACGCTTTGTGCGTACGGTTAAAATCCACTTCAATAGGACACTAGGAGCAAAAAGATTGAATTTAGAAAAATTGCAAACATTCATTACCGATGTGGAAGGCATCGTAAATAGTAGGCCTCTCTCGCCACTATCAGCTGACCCTGACGACTTGCTTCCGCTCACCCCAGGACACTTCCTGATAGGTTCACCTATAACCTCCCTTCCATATCTAAACAAAGCACCGATTGGTGCGACTCTCAAAAATCACTATGAACAGATAGAATTCATGCGCACAGAATTTTGGAAGCGGTGGACGCAAGAGTACTTAAGTACTCTTCATTTACGTAACAAGTGGCATTACCAGGCCTCCGACATAAAAATCGGAGATCAGGTGATGTTACATAAAGAATTTGTACCTACATTTCAATGGCCACTGGGGCGAATTACAGAATTGTACCCCGGACCCGATGGCAAAACTCGGGTTGTCAATATAAAAACTCAAAAAGGTTTTATAAAAAGGCCAATAGTTAAACTAACGCCTCTTCTGGAGAATAAACAAGTGACTATTTCCGATGTTTCAACAACATCTTCATAGCGGGGGGAATATGTTACAAACAATACCTTTGTAAAGTAGCAACAATATTATTGTTTATAATTATTTATATTTCTATAAATTGTTTATGTTTATATCAAGTGTTCTATTATTGTTAATTCAAAGTGTGCGCCTATATAGCGATATTAATCGATTTCAGCAACAAGTATATCGATTATATCGATACATACAAACAGTACGTGACCAATGGTCCAGTATATCGATATGAACAAACATTGCGTAACCACTGGTTATCGTATATCGATTCCTGTGAAACATTGTGTAACCGCTGGTTATCATATATCGATTCGTGTGCGAAACATTCTGTAACCAAAGCCAAATGAACTAGTTCCATGTAGAAAGTCTATGACATGCACTTTCTGAACATGTATTCAATATAGAAAGTCTCAGAGCTTCCTATATAAGATGCTGCCTACAAGCATTCCTTCTACTACTCACTTCTTCGCTATGTATTACTTCGATGCTACGTTCGACGGACTGTTGCTATGAGATTAGCAGTAGTCAGCGCTACGTTATGCACCTGCTTCGTAATGAAGCAGTTCGTTGTTTCACGTGGTGATTCCCGTTCGCAGGGAAGAGTGTAATTTACAGTGTCATATCATTGCTAAATGCAATAATGAATTTTTTGGAACATGATTCTTGTTCAACGAACAGAATCACTTCAATGTTATGTCACTACTGCGTGCAACGAGTTACAAGCAATATTGAGTCCAAATACTCATGCATATTTAAGTTTCAGTAATCTGTCTACTATCGAGGCCTTCAAGCACCTGCTGGAACTGAGTACGAGCAACATGCAACCTTGCGGCCACAAGTGGTCGCTTTCTACCCATCAAGAGAACAAGTTTTAAGTATTTCCTCGCATCCACGAGAACATTTATATTGTGTAATTTGAAACTTCAACTCTAAAATTCTATTTTTGCCAATGTCTCCACTACTGTGTAGGGGGACCTTCATTCAAATGTTATTTCAACCCTTTCTTTGAAAGGGGCAGTAATCCTGCTTAACATAGGGTATTTCACGGGGGGATTTCTCCGAAAACTCGGAGAAAATCAGTAATTTCGTACTAACTCTGTGAGTAAGTACTTCAATTTTGTTTATTGCCATAATTAGTAATTCTGTTTAAACTTTAATGAAAAGGCAGCCTCTTTGAGGTAATGTTAATTCATGGCTATTGTACTTCGCTGATATATCACGAAGTAACCAGCTGCCCACAACAGCTGGTCTCAAACATTGTAATTTCTCCATACAAATTTAATTCTGTATTTGTAATTTAAATATTCTATGTGTATAATAAATGTGACTTGTATTTCTCATGAAGACAATCTCTTAAAAGAACTCACTCTTTCCTTTGACCTTAAACGAGCTAGTTGCACAAAATCACTAGCGTCCCAATTTGTACTCCCTTGTTGTCATACATTTGGTTATTTGTTGATAACAAAATGTTAGATGAAAAATTAACCTTCCGCGAACATATAGATTACGAGGGAAGAAAGATAAAGAAAGCACTGTACGGTCTCATGAAAGTAGAAACAAACCTAATATAGGATTATGACAACTAATACAGCTGTACAAAGGGATGTTTGTACCCAGATAACATTGCAGCATAGCTTGGCATAATAAAAGCACCCCTCCGTGGCTCAGGAGATAGTGTTCTAGCTCATCGCCAAGTCATCCCAGGTTCAACTGCCGGTGGGTCACGTTAATGTCCCCGGTTTTCACATTAATGTCCCAGTTCATATAGCTGTGACTACTGAAAAGCGAACCCCCCCCCCCTACCTCTATCCACCTCCTAGTATCAATAACTAACTATTACTAACAATCTCTATAAAAGTGTGTCGACGAAGGCACTGTGTGTTTTCCCAACAGATCTGGAGCTCGAAAATCATATTTTACGTTATACAGAAAGACAGGGGAAAGAAGCACAGATAGGATAAATAGTATTGAGATGAGAGGACAAGGGATGAAAAAGGAAAATTAGTAAGGAGCCAGAAGACTGCTGGAACTTACATTGGAAACTGTCACAGGAAGGATGAGAAGTACATATCGATTCATAACAAATGTAAACTATAGTTATACCAATAGGAAATGGTTCAATTCATTGCCACAATTAATGAAGATTTTGAGGACACATGGTGACTTCAACATATATTTGAAAAAAGGAATTTACGGGATGACAAAGATTGGATATGTGGCAAAGATGAGGAGACAGTTGATCATGTTTTACATGAATGTGTCCTAACAGAGGAGGAAAGAGTGCGATGGGTAAACGAAATGACTCGAATGGGTATAATAATTGGCAAAAACTGGAATGAATATACAGCAACAAAAGAAGCATACCATGTATTTGAAGAATATGTGACACGAACATTAAGTGTGAGGAAAGAAATAAAATATCAATTAGCTATTGGACAGCTCCAGACATGAAACCAAAGAGAAAGAAAACACCAAGTGTACGTGAATAACAATACGAGACAAAGTAATAAAAAAGGATGAAAAAAGTAGAGAAAAAAAGAAGTGACAAAACTAAATCCAGGTAGTGGCCAGACAGTTGAAAAACTGAGTTAATACTAATAAAAATGAAAACAGCCTTCTGTACTGCTTGACAATGTGCATTGAAAATCCTAAAGCCCCAACAACAACAAAAATGCATTGAAAATTGAATTAAGTTAAAATGTTATACCAAGATCTTTGATTAAATGTGCTCTGCTAAGTTGTCTCTGATTCAATAGCAGTGAATAATTGTAATCAGTATAATATTTAGTGAAATGTCTCCATTTTTCTTTGTTTATTCAATTAAGCTGTCTAGGTCTTCTTGTATTTTTGTAAGTAGATTGGAACTGTTTTTATCAAATTCTATGGATATTTATACTTTTTTTAAAATTTTACTTAATTAATATTGCTATTTTGACATAGTAACTTCTAATCAAGAATTTTAATTATCTGCTGTTTTACCTTGTTTATAAAGGAATTAAATTTTTAAAACTTTATACTTTAGTTTGACACAGTAATATTAAATCACTAAGAATTTAAGTTCTTTGCCATTTTATTTTTATTATTACACTATGTTTTATAAATGAAGCAATACTTCCAAAGAACCAATTTTACCAATAGACCCAAAGGAACTCCTCAAAACCCAAAATTAGTCCCCCTAAACAAAAAAACACGAGAACAATAAAACAAGCTTAATAGGAGGAGGAATAATGGCATAAAGCCTAAGAGTTCTCCTCTACCTTTCCCCAATTCCTTTTGATTTTAGTAATAAATTGTTTTTTTTTTATCTTTCTCTCTCTTTTCAGATTTCAGAAAAGGGTAGAAAGTTTCACACACGAACAATAATCTTAGATTTAGATAACAAAACATATTTACATTTCATAGAAAAAGAGGGGGTTAATTTTTGATGGCAAAAATGCCAAGTATTTAAATTTGAGGCAACACTGTTTCAAGGGTTAGGGATTTTGGCAGATATCAAAATCATGTACAAACAAAGTTATTTGCAGTAACTGCTCAAGAGCATGATACTTAAGAATGTACTGAGCAAGAAGAGAAATGTATAATTTGTGAAAAAAAAATTTAACTTACAAGATATTGATGTAGGACATGGAGCAATGGATGTAAATTGTCCAGTATTTAAGGTTGTTCAACAACATCAGATGAAAAAAAAGAAAGTATAAGTGACAATTACAGTTTGGGTCATAAAATAAAATAATATAATTAAACATAAAGTGTGATTAGACATAAAAATGACCCTCAAAAACTAATAAATTGTAAAAAAAAACCTATATTGGTGCTATTGTCAGACAGTTGAATTACAGGGGCAGTGAAGTAGACATTACAAATTAAGTCTATTAAGTGTGAATCAATAAATAAACATACAGGAAGAGTGATGGTATAAATACATTCAGGCTATAAATGTAAAATCAACGAAAATGAAACAGATAATAAAAATTATCGGGTGATATGAATATACATGGAAATGAAGATTTAAACGATTCATTACTTTCTCACATACGTAGTATTTAGAAAGTTTTGAAATTGTGAAAAAATTCGAAAGCGTGATTTCAACGAATATATCCGTTTTGACGAACCCTGGTTCTGGAAAAGTGGTTTTTGGCACAACGTCCGTCCGTCTGTCCGCAGCAATTGTGAGTAAATCTGCCCCACCGGTGGCGGCGCAGGTGGTAGTGTTGTCGCTTCTCACGAAGTCATCCCGGGTTCGATTCCCGATGGGGCCAGAAAATTTGTAGTTTTTCATTAGCTCCTTCTAACCCCTCCACGTGGGTAAACCCAGCTAACTGGCGCACCTACTAACAATTACCTACCAGCCAACTCCTAACTCCTATCGTTCCATGTAGATAAGCTTGAATAGCGAGCTACATTTCCCATTTACAAATACAATAATACAGAGTAAACGAATGAATCAATTTAATTCGTATTTACGGTAGAATTTGCTTGTTGTTTTACTTTAAAACAAAGGGTACTTCACATGAAGGTCAAAGTACTCTTTTGAATGTTTCTCAAAACGGTTCCAACGATTTTGCGTACATTTTCTGTGCGTAAAGTACAATTAGTATGAATTACATCCGCATTAGTGGTATTTCGCTTGAAAGTTTGGTATAGACGCAGTAAAATACTTTCTGTCTGCTACACTTACACATTAGTTTACAGTCCCCCAGGGGACTTACATCTAGTAAGTGCGTGTTTGGCAAACACGGGGCCCCGAGCTGTCTGGCATTACTTCCACTTACTTGTGCTAGGCTCCTTCCTTTCTCTTCCTTGACCTTCCTTGGACACCTCTTGTTCTTTTCGATCCCGACGCTAGTAGGTTGCGAGGGCTAGGGTATGTTCCTCATTTTATCCCCCCTCATTTTTTGTCCTCAATGTTTTGATATGTTGTAATTCAGGAGGGTTTTTAGTGGGTATGTTTGAGTCATTCGGCGAGTCCCACACGCGGGGAGAGTCATGTTGGCTCTCCCTAGTTTGTAACTGCATTTTCCCTACCTGTACAAGTTTTTAGGGCTCCAATGACCTTTGATGTCGACGAGCCATGAAGCCCCACAAAAAAAAAATTAGTTCACTGTTTCAAGAAGCTTGAATAATATTTAGCAGTGTAAATGGACCAAGCAGACATGGAATACACTTTACGTAAATTGAAATGAAAGATATGATAATGATAAAATACATAGGAGGACAGCAAACGCACTGTAGATATGAAAATAGTCAATTTCTATCTACAACTAAATTACATTTACACAACACTTTTACGATATTTATAAGACTGATGTATGTTCTGAAATAATATTCTGAATATTTAATTTACTTTCAAATTTCAAATAAAAGACAAGTTCATTAAGCGACTTTGAGCATGAATAGAGCTCTGGAAGACAGTCAAAATATAGAGGACCACACCAGAAATAACCCTTAAATTTCACTATAAAATTTTTTCCCACTCTATGCTGCAAACGAAGAAACATATATGAGAAAGTATGTGCAATGATTTTGCACTAGTTTTTGTGTTGTATCACACACCAAGTTCATCAGATCAAGTATTTTTTGAGTTCATAGAAAGTGCATGTGATATTATGGACTATTATAATATTTTGGACTATTGTGAAGGGGGATTTTAAGAAATTATGTGGTGAGAGGAAAGAATATCACACTGAAAAATTAAGTATATAATGGAGACAAGAGATTTGAAACGAATAGTGAAAGAGCCCAAAAGAATTACAAGTATGGCTGAAATTAATTGATTTAGTATTTACTAATATAAGGTAAGATGTAGAGGTTTTAAATGATCCAAAATTACTGATCATTGTATTTTAGAATTAAATTTAGGACCCAAACAAAATGGAACAGAAAATACCTATAAGATTATTGAAAGTAGAGATAAGGCAAATTTTAAAAGGGATGTTCATAAAACAAATTAACATGAAAAGTTGAGAAATTTAAAAGATAAATATGAATTAAATGATTTGGTAAATGAATTGATGCAACTTATGGAAGAAGTATTGAATAGAACATGTCCAATGAAAAAAAAAAATGTATAAGAAATGGATTGATAATAAATGATATGATGAAGTAAAACATGAATAAGATGTAAATTACTCTGAGTATTCATAGTGAAGTCTTCTTCTTCTTCTTCGTCTCTCCCTTTTGCCTTTCAGCGTCGGGTTAGTTATTTCAGATATCCCTTCTTATCTGCAGCCTTGCGCTGAACCTCCAGCACCGTTGCTCCTCTCTTTCTACATATCTCTTCAATGCTCTGATCCCACGTTCCTCGAGGTCTGCCCACTGCTCTTTTCCCCTCTGGCCTTGCATTCCATATTGCCTTGGTTTTTCTGTGACTTTCCATTCTTATCACGTGACCAAACCATTTTAAACTATTTTCTTCCATCGTGTGTACTAATGGAGTTTGCTTAAGCTCTTCTCTTATTTGTGTGTTTCTTATACAGTCTCTCTTGGTTTTGCCCGCTATTTTCCGAAGAAATTTCATTTCTGCTGCAGTTAGTCTGCTTTCCATTTTCTTATTCATAGGTAAGCTTTCTGTAGCATAAGTTAATGATTTCTTATAGACTGTGTTAAATATTTGTAGTTTTGGTTTGTTTCCTATTCCCATGTTCAGTACGTTATTGTATACTTGATAGTAAATTTTATTGGCCTTTTCAATTCTATTATTTATTTCGGCATCTTGCCTGCCATCCTCTGAGATCACTATACCTAGATATTCATATGTCGCTACTTGTTCTAATATCCTTCCCGCCCAGGAAACATTGATTTCTTTTCTGTCCCTACCTATGTGCATAACTTTACTTTTGTTGGTGTTAATCTTCATTCCTCTATCCTGTAATGCACTTCCCCATTCCTGTATTGCTACCTTCATCTCCTCTTCATTACCAGCGATTAAAACTATATCATCTGCATATACCAAGGACTGTATCCAAACCGGTTGCATCCTCCAATTTCCTACTTTATATTTCTTAGTTCTCCTTTTTGTTTGTTTTATGATTTGGTCCATGAAAATTATAAATAGTAGTGGGCTTAAAGAATCTCCCTGTTTAATTCCCTTTTCCATTCTAAATTGGCCACTCTTCTGTCCTGTAGCTATTGGCTTGTAGCTATTTTCAAAAATATATGGGAAAAAGAAGAAATACCAAAAGAGTGGGAAAATAATATAATTATACCCATCCATAAGAAAGGTAGCACATTGAGATGTGAAAACTACAGAGCCATATCTCTGGCTTCCTGTGTGAGCAAAGTCTTCTCCAGAATAATTGAAAACATAGTGAAGTCAATACAATAAATTATAGTAATTATTCATCAGCCACACACTTCACTTACTTTAACATAACAAAGTAGGTGACTGACAAATTATTACTATAATTTATTTAAAACATGAACGTTTTACAAGGCTACTTTATAAAAATTTGTATAAGGCTATTCTATACAAAAAAAGCTATCTTTACAAAAAATTAGGGATTGAAATAACTTTAAGGCAGTTAGAAATAAAGTAGTAAATCTCATTGCAAAGAAGAAGAGTAGATACTTTTAAAAAGAAATAAATGAAAATTAAAGTAATCCAAAAGAATTTTGGGAGATTAGTCAAGATAAATAGAGTTAGTCAAGGATAAAGAAGAAAAAGGTCATGAAACTGTAGAGTTTGAACAAATAGATATAAAGAATGAGGAAAATAATGAGCAGGCAAAAGAATTTAACTTAAATTTTTGAAATAACATTGTGAAGCTTGTAGTATGAAATTATGAATTAAATATACCAATGTTCAGTTTTAATAGTAAAGGAGAAGAAAATTATATTGTTAATGATAAAAGACTGACAAAAGCAAATTTTGGAAATTTTAATAATATGGACTTATCAAAGTTAAGGAATGTAATAAATAACTTGACAGTCAGAAAGAATGAAGATATATTAATTTTAAGTACTTTAAAAAATTGTTATAATGTATTGGTGGATAGTTCAATAACTATAATTAATAGATCACTGGGTGACAGATTATTTCCAGATAAATGGAAAATAGTCACAGTGGTTCCAGTACCAAATATCAAAAATACAAATAAAGCTATAAATCTCGAACCAATAAATACACTACCTGCATATGAAAAGATATTGAAAGTAATAGTAAAAGAGTATACATACTTGAATATTGAATCAAAAAAGCTATTAATAAATGAACAACAGAATACAGAAAAAACATTTTCTGTGAAGTTGCTTTGCAAAGGGTTCTTGATATTGAAAAGTTACAATTAGTGAAAAGAAAATTGTGGGGTAATATTCTTTGATTTGAGAAGGATTTTTGAAATTGAGGATAGAGAGCTTTTTATTATAAAATTTGTAAGAATATGGATTAAAGGGCAATGTTAAAAAATGGTTTCAATTCTCTTTGGCAAATAGGCAGCAAAGAGTTATATTCCAAAACAAGTTATCAAACACCATAGATATTGAAATAGGGGTGGTGCAAGGCTTGATTTTGGACCATTGTTGATCATTATGTTAATAAAAGATGTTAAAAAGTATTTGAATGATGTACATAAACTAAAATGTAATGTTCAATTACTTGCAGATGATATGATGGTATATGTTGAAGGGGATAGCTCACAAGAAGTGCAAATGAAACTGCAGGAAGCAAGGTTGTGTAGAAAAATGAATGTATGTAAATAAGTTAAACATAAATGTAGATAAAACTAAATTTATGATAAATCATAGCGATAGGAGAAAATTAAAAAGAAATATAATTATATATAATACTAAGAGAGTGACAAATCAAAAGGTGGAGGAAATTAAATATTTAGATCAATATTTAAAGTTCAAGAATAATGTAGATTATATTATAAAAAAACAGGAAAGAAAATCAATTATTTATATGGAATAGGAAAATATTTAAATGTCTTAACGAAGGTAACGGTGTATAATCAGTTATTGCACATCACTTGCAGCACTTTACTTTATGAAATAGGTAAGAAAGTAAGAAAAAACTTCAGAATAAAGAAAAGAACCATGAGATTTTTTTTAAAATGTGACAAAATGTCCAGTGTATATTTAATGTTAGATTTGTTACAGTTTCTATCAGTTGAACAAAGGATTAATTTAAATGTATTAGCATTTATAATTACAAAAAAAAATTATTAAAGGCAATATGTGACAGAAATCAATTTAGAAAAACTGTACATGAAAGAGTAACTAGACAGTAAGAGCATTTGAATGTTATGAGCAGCTCAAAATAGTGTATTTTATAATTGAATGATTATGTACAATAGGCTACCAGAAACTAATACTCTCTCTCTCTCTCTCTCTCTCATATACATGCATACATATGCATACACACTCTGGCGCGCTATTCACTATGACATACATATACGCGGATTTCTGAAGCCACAGCAAAAAGTAGTTCGCGTAGGATAAAAGGGGCGTGTTTGCTGGACTCGGGAGTTTTTAGTGGTATGGTACTGTTGGAGAAGAGAGAGTTCTTTTTTTGGATGGCATGGCTTGCGGAGAACGGTCTCTCTTAAGGTCACGGATGCGGAAAGTGAATGTTTCTTTTGTTGATGGATGCTTCTTCCCATGTGCTGGATGGTAATTAGACGCTTTATAACATTAATCGCACTCGCCACTGATACTGTACCGTGCAACCCTGAGCATCGGTCTCGCACCGTTGGCCTTGCACCTCTATCGCTGACATCGATTCTGACTCTGGTATATGCTCACTGTGACATTGTGTTAAAGACTGTTAAGAGAGTGTTAGTGCCGTGAAGCAAGGCAAAGGTGTTTTATAAAATGTACAACCATTCATGGAAATAGTTTGCGGAAACTGAGTAGTAGTCAATACCATTAACACCTATTGCTCTCCTCCTTAAGTCAAATTGTTTGCCGTTATGAAGAATGAATGCGAAGTCTGTAATGTGTTCGGGTGACTGAGGAGAGGTTTATCTTATTGGAATCCATTGTTCAAATAATTTTCTTAGTTGAATGAAGTTTTAAAAAGATAGTTCTGCACTGAATTTGTTGAATTTTCGTCTATCATGAGGATTGAGTAGGGTTACAACAGAGTATCAAATGAGAATAAATATCTTACATTTTTAAATAATTCATTACAACTTTTACGTGTTTTGGTATTAATGATAATTAAGAGTTTGTTGAGGATAGGTAATAGGCATTGTGAATGTTTTTGTAGTTGGTGTATTGGTCGCCCTGAAGGTGACGTCACATTGTCAGTACCTAGAAAAATAAATTGCCACATTGTTTTTGTGATTTTACTGGGAACGGTTGCTAAACAATACGTTTCTTTCGGTTGTGAAGTTTTTAAGTTGTGTCTACGTTGTTCGCGAGTTTACGTCGTGCTGCGGTCGCTGCGGAAACGAAAGAAATGGAACCAGTCACGGTTGTCAAATTCAAAGGTGATTCCAACTGGAATATCTTCAAGTTCCAAACTACAATCTTGGCGGAAGCTATGGTTCTCTTCTTCAAGATAAAGAAAAACCTCCGGCACTTGAAGGAGGTAAGGAAGCCGAATACAATATAGCTCTGGAATTATTTAATGCACGCGATAGTAAGGTCAAAGACTTTCTAGTATCCCGGCTGGAAGAAGAACCCATAATTCATATTTTGACTTGCACTACAGCAGCGGAAATGTGGGCCAAACTACTCACGATTTATGAACAGAAATCTCAAACAAGCGTTCATCTTTTGCATACTGCTTTCTTTGACCTGAAATACGAAAATAAAGGTATTGCTACCATTATCTCTAGACTGCTTGACATTGTTGCCAAACTCAAGCTTCAGGGTGAAAGCATTTCAGGTAAACAAGTCGTGACCAAGATTTTGATGTCCCTGCCATCAAATTTAGGGCATTTTGTGTCATCTTGGGAGTCAGTTATCCCAACAAGGCAAACCGTCAATGAACTGACGTCTCGGCTGATAATTGAAGAACAAAGAATGAAGGCCAGAAGTGAGGGGGACAGGGAAAATGTTGCATTACTGTCCCATGCTGCTCAACTGTGTGTTTTTTCTGGTTTATCGACTCATTCCAGCCATAAATGTTTCCACAATCCTGCAAATACTAAGTCAAATGACATTAGCCAAAACTCTAACCCCATTATCTGTAATTTCTGCCGGAAGCCAGGGCATATTTTGAAAAATTGTTGGTTTCGGAAACAAAAAGATAAGTCAGATGAGAAACAAAAGAATGACTCGTCAAACAAGAACAATAATTTTATTAGCGTTGCTCTAATCAACAATGAAACACTGGATGGCAGTAAGTGGTATCTGGACTAAGGCGCAAGTGAGCATATGAGCCCATCAAAACATCTGTTTGCAAGCTATCAGACCTGTCAGAAAACAATAAAAATTGGTGATGGAAACTGCCTATAAGTTGCAGGTGTTGGTGATATTGACGTCACAACAACAGTTGCCAATAAACTGATGGCAAATGTGCTCAAAAATGTACTACATCTCTCAGATTTTAAAATGAACCTTTTTTTCAGTTTCTCGGGTACACAGCAAAGGGCCACATGCTAATAGGAGAAGGTGACAGGTGCCAGCTGAAAAAGGGGAATACCGTCTTTGCTGAAGCAAAGCTGAAGGATGAGGTATTTATCCTGAATATGGTTGCTGGCAAAAGCAAGGAAGAACCTGCATGTGCTGCTGCTGTTTTTGATTCTACTCTCGAGAGTTGGCACCAGAAACTTGCTCATCAAAACGTCAGATACGTAAAGTCAATATTGTCTGACTTTGAAATTGATTCCCCCAATGTCGAAAATTTCAACTGTGACGCCTGCAACATGGGGAAAATGCACAAATTACCGTTTGATCTTAGTACATCCAAGTCTACTGAACCCTGCAAACTTCTACACATAGATCTCTGTGGCAAAATGGAGGTTGACAGTCTAGGGGGTGCCAGATATTTCCTACTGATAAAAGATGATTACTCCCATAACAGATTCTGCTATACACTAAATGAAAAATCTGAAGTTCCAGATGTGATGAGAAAATTCTTGGCTTATGCTGAACGACAGACAGGCAAGAAAGACAAATGCATCCGATCTGATCAGGGAACGGAAATTCTGAATGCTGAACTGGAGAACTACCTAAAAACCCGGGGTATACAACACCAGCTCTCAGCACCGTACACACCTCAGCAGAATGGGAGGATTGAACGGGAAATGAGGACAGTGGTAGAATCAGCTCGTACCATGCTGATCTCATCAAGTCTTGATAAAAGATATTGAGCTGAAGCAACGAATATAGCAGTTCATGTCTTGAACTTGACTGGAAAGATCACGGTCCAAGGGAAGACATCACATGAACAGTGGTTCGGCAAAACTCCTAACGTCAAGGGACTCCAAATATTCGGATCCAAGGCGTTCGTCCATGTCCCCGACCAGAAGAGAAAAAAATGGGACCCAAAAGCGAAGCAAGGTAGTTTCGTGGGATATGCGAAGGACAGTAAAGCATATCGTATCTACATTCCAGAATAAAAACAAGTAATTATATCTCGGAACGTAAAATTTGTCCCACCAGACCAGAAAGGAGTACTGGAAGATATCAAGAGGAAAGGTTGGAGTTACGACTGTTTATTTCCTCAAGAAAATGATTCAAACAACGTTGAAGATGACATTGACGAGATGAGCTACAATGATGACAGCAAGGAGGGTACTACTGGAGAAGAGCCAAGCAAAGACCTTCAAAACGCTTTCAATACTTGTGACGATCAAACAGAAGACATCGAAGATGAATCCTCAGAAGCTGAAATGGAAGAAAAGCCTGAAAAACAAAGAGAAAAATTAGGAAGAGGTTGTCGTGAAAAAACTGAAACATCTAAATGACTTTGCAATGATTACTTTTGATGAAGCCATCAAAGGTGAAGACAGCTCTCTGTGGAGGGAAGCAATTGAAGAAGAAAAACAAGCTTTGGAGGAAAATGTCACACGGACATTGGTTGACATTGAAGAAGGAAAAAGCAAGAAGATACTTACGTCGCGATGGGTATTCAAAGTGAAGGACGATGGACGATATCGTGCAAGACTCGTTGTCAAGGGGTGCCAGCAAAGGGCAGGTATTAATTACAATGAGGTCTTCAGACCTGTCATCGGAAGCGACGCGATACGTGTAATGATCGCCCATTCTGCAAAGAAAAATTTCAAGGTAAAAAAATTTGATGTAAAATTTGTTCTGCATTTCTCTATGGATACCAGAAAGAAGAAATATATATGCACTTACCTGAAGGATATGACGAAAAAGGGAAGGTGTTCAGGCTTCAGAAAGCACTTTATGGGCTGAAATAGGCACCATTTCAGTGGAACAAACGAGTACGAAATTTTTTTGGCTCCCGTGGTTTCATCCAACTGAATGAGCAACGCATTTTCGTCAGTCAAAAACGCACAATGATTTTGGCCATACATGTTGATGATGGTCTACTAACTAGGTCTGACGAACAAGAAATGACTGATCTGCTTGTTTCCATGCAGAAAACTTTTAAGATTTCATATGATACTGATCCAAAAAGTTATCTTGGGATCAATATTGAGAGGAATGAGAGAACTATAATATTGTCTCAATTTGACTATGCTGAAAAGGTCATTGAGAGATACAATGTGTCAAATACAAAGCCAACCCATACACCCATAATTGTTGGGGATAATGCTGAAGGTCAATCTGAAAATTGCGTGAAATTTCCCTTCAGAGAGACAGTTGGGAGACTTTTGTACCTCTCAACCAAGACTCGCCCTGACATAGCTTTCGCAGTTGGGGTCAGTGGAAGACGTGTGGAAAACCCATCTGATTCAGATCTGATGTCTCTGAAAAGAACGCTGAAGAATGTCAACACAACCAAAGAACTGGGGATCTCGTATACTGTGAATTCTACCAAAGAAGACCGACTAGTTGATTACTGCGACTCTGACTATGCGATCGATCCAACAAACCTCAGAAGCACCAGCGGTTTTATTGTTTTTTACAATGATGGACCAGTTGCTTGGGCATCGAGGCAGCAGTCAATTGTGACAACTTCGATCACAGAGGCAGAATATGTATCTGCAGCGGAGGCTACGAAATCTCTACTCTACCTCAGAAGCCTTCTGTTTCGAAAAAGCTCAATAGACGCTTCTAAGATCGTGCAGGCAATATATTAAGTACACCTGAGACGATCAGCCAACTCTTGCGTACAGGTGTGCCATAGCGCCTGCGCAGTTCAGCAAAATTGACATTCCCGCTTTGAAGATATTGTATATTCTTCAGTAACCAGTTGGCCTCCGCTGGGACAACTGTGAAATAACCCTCAGCTGATGCTCCCTCGCAAAGGGTAGTTTAAACTTACGCCACCAGGGCGCGCCAGTGACGGTCAAGGTTATTCGTTCTCAAAGGAAATATTTCAGAATTCCTTTCACGGAGGGCGCAGCTATCGCCCTTCGCAAACAGTCGAAGGACGATGGCATTCATTTGTTTCGAGGCTGTTTATGACAAACGAGGAGAAGGCTGAAAAATACGTATTGTATCTTATAAAATTCGTTTTTTGGTCATTTTTTCATGTTGAACCATTTTATTAAAATTCACATTATAAATAGTGTGAATTATTTCTTAATTTCAACTTATTATTGGCATAGCAATAAAAAAACTTCACGACAATGAAATCTTCCTTTTTTATAAGCTCCAATGAGATTAATTCTGCTTCAACAATAGGTGTGTTTTTTATTGAAGTGATCTTGCTGTTCATTTCTTGTTAAAAACCTGCTCCAGGAGGCTGCTGCTGGCTGTGTGTCGAGATTTTGCTGTCTTCTTGCATATATTTTGTGTTAAACACCTTCTGAGGGAATTGACTGGAGAAACTATGAAAGTGGAACTGAATGTGGACAGTCAGAGTGCTATTAATATAATCAGCAATAGCGTGCTCAATCGTATGAGTAAACATATAGATGTCAGGTTTCATTTCATAAAGGAAAGAGTGGAGAATGGTGAACTTGATCTAAAATATTGTGATACAAATAATCAAATAGCAGACATCTTTACTAAACCTCTTTGTCGTCCAAAATTTGAAAAATTCAGATCTTCTTTTGTGAAATAATTCTTATTGCTTGATTTCTATTTGGTATTTTATAGCATTTTGATGTTTTCTATTTTTTTAATATATATTTGACTTTGCTGTGTTTGATAAATTTGTGATGTAATACTTGTTATGCAATGCCAATTAAGGGTGTGTGTTGAGGATAGGTAATTGACATTGTAAATGTTTTTGTAGTTGGTGTAGTGGTCGCCCTAAAGGTGACGTCATATTGTCAGTACCTAGAAAAATAATTGCCATATTGTTTTTATCGGTTCAAGACGTTGACTGTGTTTTTGCTATTTTTCCTACAATTACGCTCCCTATGTAAATTACACGCATAATTAAAACACCTGCGCGTCTATTAAACTTAAAACTTTAAGTGAGTTACACTTGATGTGACAGTGGTGTGTCATTTTCCATTGTGAAGATTTCATTTACAAATATGAGCTCGATATTGATAAGCAAATCACGTTTCTTGTATGTTAAATTAATGGTAGGCTTTTGCCGAGATATGATTCAGGGTTGCTGCTGATACACGAGTTACCTGTATTTTTGCAAAATATTACACTTCAGTATTTTGATGTCTGTTACCTAATATACGTGAATGGCACTAACCAACAAGTATTTTTTTCTAAAATTTGTGTTTCTCTTTTGATGATATTTTGTCAAAAAATTTTGTTTTGGGAAGTCAACTGAATTGAACATGTCTTCTTGTATGACTTGCTTGATTTAATATTCTTGTATCACTTTTCCCAATGAGAAGTTGTTTGTATTTGTTAAAAACATTTGCACTATTACTAGTTTTATCAGGAAGACTAAAACGTTAAATATTGGAGAATACTGCAAGACGAGTATTACAATTGTAATTGTACTCATTTATTAGTGCATTACATTATTTTTCATTTGTGTATTGTTTATTATTTTGTGGATGGTGAAACCTTTCCCGATTTCCTGGCGCTCAGCCTTCATTATGTGTCCGAAGTTAGTACCCGGGGAATTTAAGGTCACAATATATGGTATATGTAGCGAAATATCACTGACTGACTGATTAACTAAACACGGAATCTCAGAAACTACGAAGCCTACAAACTTGAAACTTTTCCTTTTAGGGTATAGACATCCGCTAACAATGGATTTTTTTAATCCACCTCTAACAGGGTGAAATGGGTATTGAATTTTTGTATGTATCCCACCATAACTCTACAGTGTCTGGAGCAGTTTCAACCAAACTTGATTAATACATTACTGACTGACAACAAGCACTGTGAGGTAAGACAACCCTGGCATCCTTAGGGAGGGTGTGGGAAGAGGGTGACATGAAAAATAATGAAAAAATCCGATATTATATTCGAAACCATACTTTTCAGTGCCGTTGGGATGAATAAGGGTGTCCCCGATGGAATGTAAGTTCACAATCAGTCCACATTGCAGATAATATACCGCTAGCATTCTTGGGGTAGGGGTGGGAGCGGGGGACAGGTAAAAATAATTTTAAAAATCGATATTGGTGTTGAATACATCATTTTTTAAGATTCTCAAGAGCAGAGGTACACTCTCAAAGCCGCTAAGTTCACGGCCATCCCCTATGAGGAAATATACTCTCTTCATAAAGGAAATGTAAAAATAAACTAAAATGACTGATACTAGTATGGAGAATTTAGTTTTCAGGGGCGCTGAAATTAGTAGTGACATTCCCGAAGACGCCGAAGCCCACAATCAGCCCGTGTATACCCTAGATCCCCTAAGGCACGGAATATCATGAAAAGATGATCAAACATGACAGTATTCGGCGTCGCCTTCATGTACCCCTTGGAGAGAGGTTTATGGATAAAAATTATTGAAAACTAATTTTGAAATATAAAAAAAAAATGAAAATTACATCGGATCCATAGTTTTAGGTTTAAACTACCAAGTTTGAAGTTGAGATCACAGCACGGTATTCTTACAGCTGGAGGTGGGAAGGGTAAGATGTAAAAAGACTGATATTAGGGTCGAGTCCATGGTTTCTGTGTATTACGAGATGAAAAATTGTAGCATTGTTTTCTTCTGACCACCTGAGGCGCAAGGAACTCCTAGAGGTGAGGGTTGGGATAAGCGTGACACAAAAAATTATCGAAAATGTCCGCTAAGAAAGGATTTTAAGAAAATTTACTCCTAAGAGAGTGAAATGGGAAATTGTTTTATTTATAACCCCGCCTCAATTACATCACTGAAAATACACATCAATACTTCCAAACCACCAACATTAATGGATATCATTCTCACGGGATATCAAAGGGAATGTGAGAAAGAATAAAGTTGCAGATATATTACAAAATTCATTTGAGCAAAGCTGCAGGGACTCAGCTAGCATAATATAATAATTTCGTATAGAAATCGAGAAATGAAACCGTTTTTTAATTGCAGATAATGCTTAAATCAGTAAAATTGGAATATTTTCTACAAAATCACAAGCAAATCCTAGACACATATCATAAGCTAAATGCACAGGAAAACAGTTATACGTCTAACAGTAAGATGTGTCGTATCTTGGGCTGAAAACCATAAATTCAGCAGAGAAAAAAAACTCTTATCAGTCATGAGCATAAGAACATTATTATTGTAACCAACATTATTGTTGATCAAGTGTATTTGATGCAAAAATATACCAGAGGGGCCCACCACCCCTAAACCCTATGACCTCTCCCCCCTCAAAAAAAAATTACCCCCCCTTCGCTTTGACTCACTTCCAAATCATATTTCTAAAATTTAGAAATATTTTACAACCTTATCTCTCTTATTTACCCTAACTCCCGTGTGCGAAACCAATGCACATGCATTCTCAGACACTTTTAAGACTCTCTTACAGTACGCAAACTAACTTTACAAAGAAAAAATCAACCATTTTCATGCATTCTATATTGATGTTGACAACAGCAGTTTTATCTTCTGCGTATAAAATAAAGGGAAAGTCATTGCTTGAAAATGGCCTTTGTTTGGTTCAATTTTTCTTGAAATTCTGCGCAGAATCCACAATAAATTTACTTTTCTTGTCTTTTACATGCACGATAAAAATAGTTCGCGTAAGAAATATCTAGTAGGTGAATTATTCTGAATGTGGAGGGTAAGGATGTTAGAATGGTCTCTGGGTCAAGACATTTGGGAACGAAGAAGAGGTGACTGTGAGGGAGGTAGCCAGTCGCCTTCCGACATTTTACAGACTATAGATTTCTAAAGCTGATACCTCCCTTGATTTGGTACTTTTTCACTACCAAGTAGTTTTGAACTCTCTTGATATAGTGTACAAATACGATCCATGGGATACATAGAGGTAAATTGAAATTGATTGTCTAAAATAGTGACACATAGACTTGGCAGGGTTAGATAGTGAATTTCAATAATAAAATAGACAATCGGAGAAAACTCAACTAGATAAATAATTCGGCTGAGAGGGATTATTCTCCTACTTCTATACCAAACTTGAAAGAAAACAATGAGCCGCTTTTGATAAAAGTTTCATAATATACTTTAATACAAAAGGTGCACGGTATGAATATCAAAAATTAAAACTCGTGCATAAACTCCTCAAAATACGAAATATGAATGAAATTGACTCACCTGTTTAGCTAGTAACGGTGCGCACAGATGGACAGACAGACGAGCGTCAAATTCAAAACACATTCGGTATCAGCAACACTAAAACCGAATATGTCGTCCTTCAAAATTTCGATATTTTCTCGGTTAAAATACGATCTCTAGACCCCGTATACGCGAAAGTAAGAATGTTCATCATCTATATCCATTTTACTTACCTAAGATAAATTTAAATGAGATTAAAATATAATATATAATTAGGTTTCAAATTATCTTTCAGCAGCTAAAAATTAGGAACGTAGCAGAAGTGTTTGAATTTTTTAAATTTCAAAGGACCATGTTCAGATTCCATATATATTCAGATTCATATGCGCTAAACTCCGATTTCGAGGTTTCTTATGATTTATCGGATTATTTCACCGGATACATGACCCCCCAATTCACATGTAAAATATAAAAAGAGGACGAGGCAATTACAATACAATTTGTCACTCGATTTTAAGAAATTTAGGCCAGGAAAATCCTCAAGAAAAATGTTTTGTAACAATTATTTGCAATTGCATGATTTGTAACAAGTATGGGGGAGCGTGGCTGCATATATTCGTGAACGAAATTCATATTCAAGAATCCAATATTCATGCAATTCGAGAAACGAGTTTTTATTTCACCTCTATTCTTACCCGCACACAGCAACGCTTTCTCAGAATACGGCTCACAAGATCCACTATCATTGCACGTCACTTAAGGTATGTTGATTATTACATTATTTTTGACAAAGTTATATCCACTTATCATATCTAACAGTTGATTACGCACAAGAAACGCAAAAACTATTGTCAACACAATATAAATCGGGTAAAGCACTATAAAAAATCACGCAGATTCCCGAACGGCAAAACTTGGGGGAAAAAAAAAGACAAGATACAAAATTCAGCTCCGACCTTGATCACGCACAGTAAACTTATACACTGAAGGCAAAGTAATGAACCGTCAGTGCAATGCTGTCTTCTAGATCCTCCGTCTGTTGAGTAATCTTACCATTGCAAGATAGAGGCAGGTATCCGTTGTCACTTCTTGCTTCACGCGAAGGCGATGAGTTTCCCGGTCTTTTGATAGAAGAAATACCCCCCACCCCGTATCCCACGCTCGCGTCTCCTTATTCAGCGGTGTAGATCTCTGCGCGGTATGACTTTTTACAATTTATACATAAATTTCGGAAATGAACTGAAATTATTTATCATGTTAAAATGTCCGTGAAGTTTAAAAACTAATAGTTATTTTTATTTTAATAGATGGCATTTTAAAAATTATTTTTATTTAACCGTTAAATAGTTTAAACTCCCAAAAACCCTCCATTTTTCGAACCCCTCCCAAAATCTTCAATGACGCAGTTTGCGTCGACTCCCCGTTGTGGGCACCCCTGAACATGCAGTTTTCTATGAAAATATTCAACAACGTAAGATTATGAAGTTAGCGAGTTGACCAAGTTCATTCAATTGCAGTGCTATCTGCTATAAAACAAAAACAGTGTTTCAAACTTTAGTAACTCCTTTTCCTGAACTAAATAAAAATCTGTTTTAGAAAAATAGGATTTCCATTTAACGTCTGGAAGTTGTCACCCATTTCTTTTCGGAAGGTTACCCACTGCCAAACAAGACAAAATGAGGGAGGGAAATATCAAGGTTTTGATCAAATTAGTTCTGCTGAATGGGCTCTAATGACCTCGATGTTGACGAGCCCTAAAGCCCCCCCCCCCAAAAAAAAAAAAAAAGTTCTGCTGTTTTAGAAGGCACGGACAAGTGATCAGGGAAATCCCTGAATAAAAATTACAAGATTTGAGACATTATGTAAAATTATGAGTGTGATGTTCTCTATGCTACTATTGGTGTTGGTACTGTGTTCTGAGGTGCTTTGAATTTGATGAGATTCATGAAAGGTTGTTTATTTCCAAAAAATTATGAATGTATGTCCTACTCTCACAGATAACACAATGGCTCACCAGTAGCCCAAACAAGTTTTTACTACAATGCTTAAACACTTAAATTTATCATCAGCAAAACATATTACTGAAATGTTGATATTTTAATTCCCACCTAATTATACATCATTTTCATTTACAAACTTACCTGTCTTTTCCTGTGTAACTATAATTTCACAATGATTCATGCTGATATACAATTTTTATTATCTTTTCCTCATTTTTGGACAATTTAAAAATTTTAATGATTAAATAAAATTCATTACCATTTCCCTCACAATTCCTTCAACTTCTTGTTATTTCAAATGTAAAAGTAAAACATTATCAATCCAACTCACTTATAATTTTATAACACTTTGACCTTTCAATTCTGATAACCACTTACAGCAATAGAAATTAACATAAGAATGACTATAGTTTGGTGCAGCAATCAAGTTTCCAAATAGCAATGAATATGTTACAATGCATACAACAAAATGTCCAAAAGTTCTCAAAATACATAATCATTCATTTTATCTATACAATAAAACATATTTTTTTAAATAAAATGTTCAAAGCAGAAATGACCCAAGACTTAGGCTAGACCTTCATGATTTAAATTCCTTCATTAAAATAATTTAATAATTGAATGTAATAAATAAACTTTTCCTTACAAAGAAAGGCTCTTCAACATGATAAGAAATACCACCTAAGCTATTCTACCTATAGATAAACAGTTTTCACCTGAGAGTTTAGTTTAAGGAGGTCATAATCATAAATTTATTTTATACCTGCCTGTAATAAAACTTCACCTCAATTCATGCAGTGAGGAATATTGTAAAGAAAATGACACAAATGTTCTAAGCATGTACTTAGCTTATGTCATTTGAAGTGAACACATTGAGGTTGTGAATCTGTGAGGGTGTTTCAAGTTTTTAAATATGACATACAAATAAAAAGACATAAATACGAAAGGATTAACATAAATACCAGAAAGAGATACCTACAATTACCAAGGCACCTCAAAGTGACTTATAAAAAAAGGAATTATTGTAATGCCCATTAATTTCAAACCAACCTACCAAATTCCTATAAAGTAAAATATTGTAAGAAAAGGACTATTTAGCAAAAATTAGGAATATTATGTATTGATGTTTGAACATATACAAGGTTTGTATAAAAAGTAATGAGAGTGAATTCGGAAAAAATAAATTATTGAAGATATCTATTAAAATTCTTCAAAATAAATGCCTTGGGCATCGACATACTTCTGCCAATGATTTTTCTGTGCTTGGAATCCAGTCTAGAAGTCCTTTTCCAGAATGCCCTTCACTTTGACTTCTCCTACGATCCCATTGTGGTGCCTTTTGAGGTTGTCTTCACTCGGAAGACAGAAAAATGTCTACTAGAGCGACATCAGGATGTAGGGGTGCTGGGGAAGCTTTGCAATTGTTCTGGTCCAGGTAATAGTTGACAAGAAGCTTTGTGCATGGTCATGATGCAGCTTCCAGTTGGTGGCAATGCCGGGCCTCTTCCCCTTAATCTTTTCTGCAATTCCATGTAGAAAGCATCCAAAGACCATAGTTATGGCTTTCGATATGCTCATTGAAGCCTTTTTTTTTCTTTTGTGATGGGATGTTGCTGTGCACCATTCATCATTTTGTTTCAGGGGTCAAACAAAACACCCTTCAACTGTTATTAGGATTCCACTCCCGACCACTTGCTTGACCGAGGTCAATGTCTCCATAGCTGATTTTTCCAAGCCTCACACAGAATTTAACGGCATTATGTTGTTCATCAGAACATTGCATTTTTAAACTACGACAAAGCCTATTAACAGGGGTCCACTAAAATGATAATATAAACCGCATAGAAGATCGTAGGGGACTGACCCCAGTTTTGCTTTGAAGCTGATTTCCCCCTCAATCCAAGGCACCTAAAGCAAGCACGCTGCAACATATGGTACAGAAAAAAATAGGTCTTGTTACTTTTTATACAGACCTCGTGTGTTTGAATACATGCAAATACACATTTAGAAGCATAAATGCACACTTTGTGCAAGAAATGATTTTCCTCTAATCCTTCACAGAGCATCTGTGCATGCACTTTGAATCCACTGTTCTGTTCAGAGGGTATTCATTTTAATACGGTCATACATTAATAATGTGTGGAAAGTTTTAACCATAGATAAAAGCAGCAGCAAGATGATTCCACTGAGGCGGCCAGTAATAATACTTCACTTCAATTAATTCAAGGTGAGGACCATTCTAAAGAAAATGATGCAAATGGTCAAAGCATTTATATAGCCTATGTCATCCAAATTGAACACATGGAGGTGGTGGATCTGTGATGGTAACTTTCAATGGTACCAATCAAAGTGCTGGTATCATATCCAATGTTCTCAAGATCTTAACCATTAATATGAAGGAAATATAGTGGATATAAAATAACAGTAATAAATATTAGCATATTCAGGAAAATTTCTGTTTTTTTTTGATGAAGTAATGAGAAACTTCTTGAACCAGGCAAAGCACTTTACACTATAGATTAAATATTTGTTTCAGGGAATCTTATTGATTCACTGGAAGTTAGTTAGTTTTCACCTTGATTAGGACACTATACAGGCCTCCTGCCATGAGGAGAGTGGCTGAAATTACAATTCAAATTTTACTTCCCATTGATGGAGAGGTATGTTTTCAGGAAAGAGCTGATAATACCTACCTTGCTGATCAGACTACAGCAGTGAAAACCCAAGCCAGAAGATCAAGGTTTAAAAAAAAAAAAAAGAAAGTAAATTACATATTAAATAAAAATATGTTGTCTAGCACTATTGATTTTATTAATCAAGCAAAAGCATTTTCGACCCCATTGGCGGTAATCATCAGGCTAAAAACAAGAGAAATATTACAATAAAATATATTTAAAACATAATAATAATATTAATAATACAATTATGTTCATTGACCAAAGTAATAAGACCACAATTCTCATAGACATTGCAGTGTCAAACACAAGTAACTTAGAGAACATAATAGCTCAGAAAATTTCAAAATACACCCCTCTCTCAGGAAGTTCAAAAAATTTGGTAGATGAAACAAGTCCATATAGTCTCAACAGTAATTTCTGCAACAGAAGTAATATCAAAAACTATACATTCAAGTTCAGAAACATTAAATTTACCCATGTACATTTACATAGCTCTTGAGAAAGCCATTATTATTGCAACACCCCGCATAGTCAGATGGTTCTTATCTTCTTCAGAAAAATGTGAAGGAATGGACACTTGGCCACTAGACCCATGTTATTTTATCTATAAGTATTTGCTAAGAAAAACAACAACAACATAATCATAATCATCTTCAGCATCATGTTGTCACAGGATTTAACCGAGAAACTTCCGGAAAACGTCAAGATTAAGATGGGCCGGGTTAACTGTTGCGTAAGGGCCATCCCACAGATAACTAAGTGTTACAAGTGCCTGGACTATGAACACATCTCAACAACATGCAAGGGACCCAACCGCAGGAACAAAAGCTGTAATGGGAGTATTTAATGTATAGTCAATAAAGATAAGAATAAAGCTTGAATTTGACCACATTCTAGGAAGCAGAAAGTGTGCCTCCCTCACTATGGAGTTAAACAAGAGGAAGTCTAGAATTGGAAGTTTCTACAAGTTAACTTGGCAAAGACTGAATGGGCGTTAGACATGCCTATTCATGTAGGTGTGAAGAAAACTGGACGATATTAGAAACAATGGTGACTAAAATTCTACAAAGGCAAGAGCAGAGTAATCGACTTAGAAGAATGTAAGATCACAAGCTAAACACCAGTCCCCTCCATGAAGTAATGTCCAGAGACTGTTTCCACAGAGAGGACTACAAGGCAATGATGAGGTAGAGGTTAGAATTTTAGTTGGTAAACCATGTTTGGGAGTCAGACATAACCAGCATGACTGGCATCCATAAAGGATTCCCCACCCCCTAAAAAAATTATCATAATCACGATGATGGTGGTGATAAAAATTATGTAAATATTTTGAGAGTATTTTCAGAATGATTGATTTGTTGAACAATGAAGCTTTCACTCAATAAATAAACAAATACTGCAAGACAACATCATCTCCTTTAATATTTAATATATCATACAATGCAGTTGAACCACCAACAACAAATCGGGAAAATACATAATATAAAAAAACTAATAAAAGACTGAATTAAAAAATTGAAAAGAATACCAGTATTAGGATATAGAAAAATCCAGAAAACTGGTCATATACCTAAAAATAGTACTGAAGGCATGGGTGAAGAGCAAATAATGCTGAAAGGGAAATGTTTTTTTGTTGGTCTGTGAGTAAGGGAGCAAGGAAGTTAAAGAATTTGAAGTTGGAGGAGAAGAGGTTTCATTCAGAAAGGAAATAGCTAATTTAACAAGAGGGAGATTTATTTCAGGAAACTTAAGAGGTTTACCAGTCTAATAGGACAAGCCTGACTCGAAATATAGATTCTCTTGAAAGGTATACAAAAAATTCAGATAGTGATGCAGAAGAATTTTGAAATGACTTGTATATTAGCATAGGTACCTTTTATAAAAAAAATACTGTAATAGGTCTATAATTACTTAATTCCTTATTAAGTTTTTCAATATCAGAGTTTGTTGCTATATGAGAAGAAAATGCACAAGATTAAGCAAACTGATAAAAATATAGTATGAGTGTGTCGCTGATTAAAATTAACAAAAAAAATTACAGATAATAGTAAAATGTATAATTGAGCCCCGCGTTGCATTTCTTCGCTTGCTCCCGCCCTTCCTTCAAACTTACATTTTTTTCAATGAAATTTTTAAGCTCTGGACCAAAAAAAATTCCTAATGGTATTTTTTAGATTTATCCACAGCTTTTGACATCATTGATTACCACATTCTTCTAACTAAAAGAGAATACATAGATATACATGGCTGAGCAAGTAAGTGGATCAAATTGTTTCAAACACACTCAGTTTCACTTTGTGTTTCTCCTATTCTCAACCCTTAGTGCAATGTGGATTGTTCAAATGGTCTATTCTTGCTCTATTCTACACTCCCAGTTTATATAAATTATCATAAAAAGAAATAATTCTCTTTGCTGATGAACTACACATTAAAATTAAAGACAAAATGTGAAAATGCAACTGAAAACTCCATAGTTATGTACATCCATTTCAAAACCCAAACAAGTGATAGAAATAAGACAGTATGAATTCTTTAAAGAAAGGCACACAAAACATAAACACAAAACATAAACACTTCTGAATTTCTCGTCATGTGAAATGTATGAAGAGTCAAAATCCTGGGCATGACAGTCAAAGAAAACCAGAAATATCACATCCCATCTCCTAAAAGAACTACAGATAAATAAATGTTCATTAACTTCTATATTAATAGACATGGTACCTCTATAGATTGGTGAAAATTTGTGGGTCATCCCATAACAACATGTGCAGTAGACTAACGCTGTAATTGTTTGCAAAACATATAATAAAAGTTTACCACTTTCAAGAGATACTCAATATTAATCACATAACCTTAAAACGACAACATATAAGCTATCAAATAAAGCACAAAAAAGTGTTTTTTTGTAAGAAAACTTTCAGCAATAATCATGGCATGTAACCATGGAATGTTGTATACCCATATACAAAAGTGCACTTCCAATATGTATCATATTGAGGGAGGAACACAATTTTACGTTCTTCACAAAGGAATCAACACAAATAAATACAAGTTTAAAGGGAGAAGGCCATCCTCCCGTTTCATTATTTATTTCTTAGTGCAATTAACAAAATGAAGAGATTTATAAAAACACTTGACGTCTTCACTGGAATCTCCTACCCACATCACAGAAATAGCGAAGACTAAAATTGTAGGTTTCTGGAACTAAATCAACGAAACTGAAGAAGAAAAGAAAAATAACATTAACCTTTTAATGAAAGATGGGTTCCGTAAATCGTCATATTCAAGGGTAGAAACCCTACAGTAACCCATCATTCTCATGTAAACTTTGTTTCTCTTTCTATTCCACACAAGGCTCCAATAAAGTACACTGATAAACTGATTTTAAAAATTAAGTTTTAGTCTCATAAACGATTCAAAGCATTTCAACATATAATAGTACTTATAAGAAAGTATCGAGAAACTTACAATTTAAATTGAACTTGGTAAGTTCGTATAGAGCAAAATTTAATGGAAGCCAAGATATCGCGCAAATGATGGTTGCGAACAAAATAGTTGATCAAATATCCTTCCGCAGAAACTTCCTTTCTGCTAATCTTAAGGTCGTTGATTTACTTTCAGTATGAGAGATTTTGTTCTCATTCTTGACACTATTTAATTCCCAAATTTCACAACAATGGGCACAAGGTGCCTCGTCAAATTCCTAATGTCACATCCGGTGGGAGTAGGCAAAATAGTCCGCAACAATTTCCTTTCACTTCATCATAATCTCTTCAAAGAGGGGGAATAAAGGAAACGTTATTGACAGTCGAAAACTTAACAATTTGTTAGTCACCTCGTAACTGTGGGAATATATTGGACACTACTATTTGTTTAAAACGTCATTCTAGTAATTGCTTCCAGTAAATTATTCTGATTCAGGGAATGTGTGCCATTCCCAATACACGACCTGGCCAATTGCGTGACGAATTAGTTAATTTACAGAAAATCATCTTAACTGAAGGTTGCTGGAAACTGGAAAGATTGATATTGATCTAACTGATTTTATGGATCAGTTTGGTGCAAGGAATCAGCCAGTTAATATGAAACTGAATTGCAAATACTACAGTGAAATTCCCTTTCTCAATCGTTAATTTTTCAAACGAACATAGAGCAACAAGATGTGCAACACGAACTTCAGGACTTATCTACTTCATACACGCATTACTTAAATGATATAACATGAATCATGGAACTAATAGATATTCCAGAAGCAAAAGTAGTTCAGCTTTAAAAATTCCGAAATTAAACACACATCTATGAGTAAAGTGAAGGTGTTTCCACGATGCCACACGGCTTTCTTATAAATTAGAGTTACTACTATCACTTTTTTCTCTGAACCAGCTTCGAACTAACTGTGCACAGGGAGGTGGATGTGGCAGCAACAGCAACCATCCCAACCCAAGGCTATCAATGGCTTAATAAAAGTTCACAATGTGAGAGATAGATGTCTCTGCGCCTCGCATGCGCTGTTTCTAAGCTGTGTTAGTCAATTAAAATCTAGAAGTTACAAAATCACACTCTCGAGTACTTTCTATCCTGAATTAAAAGTTTGTAATCTTTTTTAAATAAGCTCATTTTATTTTTAAGATCGTATATGAACTCTTATAAATCGAAACCTTGAAAATATTTTCTTCCAGCACAAGACCAATTCTTGTATCTATTCGTTCACTTTTATTGCGATTAGTAATATGAAATTTAGAGATCGATTTGTAAAGTATACAAATGTCGTACCTGTAAGAATTATTTAATACAACGCATTATAACATCAAATGGAAATAGTATTTTCAAAAGATAACGTGTATAATACAGACATTCATTTGATTCATGAGATCATGTCTGAATGCAAAGTGTAAGTGAAGTGTCCTACAGACCTACATTTATCCTCTGTTGTTGTTTTTTAATACCACGAACCGAAGAACATTTTTGTGAAACCTAGGTTAAGTGAATGGGGTTTGGGGCTTCATGAAGCTCTGAAGATTATCAATTGTATTCAACATAGGTGATTTCTGTTGTAAATTATGCACGAAGAAGGCTCTACGAGGCCTATGAGCGTTCCCAGCTCTGTCGCCGCTACCACTACACAGCCCACAGACAACAGTTCAGGAGAGCCACAAGTGTCATACTCATCTGGTTCGGCAGGTAAATAAGCTGCAGTAGTACAACGTATAAGTATTGACGTGTTTTTAATTGTCGTACAATGATTGGATAGTATTGCGCACCTTATTTAGTTCATCTTACTGTGACATGTTTTCAATAATTTCGATTCTAGTGATGCCAGACACTGAAAACGTGCTCCACAAATTTTCAGTTAATCCATTTCCTGAGTGTTTGTGTCGCACAGCACAATGAGATTTTCAGAATATATTGACGACTTGCTCAATAGAGGATGATTGGGAGTATAATTCGCTGTCTAGAATTCGACTGAAGTTTATAGTAGTATGGAGAGACATGAAAAGCTGCGCATGGTGTGTTCTATAGGCCGAGGCTGCTGACACTACTTGTTTCTGTTACCAAGCGATTAGCAGTTGTGACATAAGAAGCGTTTGAGAGGGAAATCGGAACTCGCCATTTCGCTGTGTTAGTAGGTCACGCTTGACTGAAAGGAAGAGTGTACGTTGAGACAGGTTGCGGCGAGTCATGCACTACCCGCGTTTTATTTGAATTTACTTGCCACCTAAAACAAATCCCGGTGGTATATATCCACACACTTAATATGTGATATCATGTGAATAATAATATATATGCATCATATGTACACATTATTTCCTTTGATATTCTATGATGCACTGCTGTATTCCTAAAAAAAGTACCATGTGTCGTCTGGATCATTTTTATTTACCAATTTTTTAGTAGTGTTATGCTTAAATTTACATTTTTTGCGCTTTTACTTAATGTTAATCTCGCCCTTCTATTCGCGTTACATCAAATTGTTTTTGTTGGTTGACATCATGAACTGTAGAGCGTCGGGGAATAGGACTTAAATTCCACTTAACCCAGTAATTTTTGTGCATTATAGAAAATATTCCTTGGAGAAAAAAATCGTAGTCTACAGATTTATTTGGCTATCTGTGCCTAATAAAACGCCGTAAAAAATATTTTTTTCTCTCAATAAATTAAGTTATAATTGGTTTTTGAATTTGAAGCTTTGTATATGCGTTTTAATGTGGCATACGTTGTGTACAGATGTAGTTGGTGCCCCAAGTTCATTGCCGCGATTGTAAGGGTTAACCTTTTCGCTCTCTCTTGTTGTTCCATGCGTGTTCCCGATGTTTGTATCATTTGTTACATTCTGTTTTGTCAACTATGTTTTACTATATCTTGGGTTTTATATGCCGGTTTGGACTTATATGTATGTTAAATTTGTAGAAAGTTAATAATTAGCCTACTGTTTGCAATTCTAAGAAATTTAATAAATGTATCAGTTATAGGTGTTTTGTGAAGTAAATTTTCTTGATTTTGATTTGTGAAGTAAATTTGTTTTGTGAAGAAAATTTTCTTGATTAAGAAACCTAGTGAGACACAATCACGAAAATTTTTGAAATGAACATTTTTATTGTGGAGCCTGATATTTGTACTTGGATGTCAAATTATCATACGCCTTTATTGTATTTCACTTGACTATCACTTGTGAGCTTAATGATCGTTAAATTTCTCCTTTTCAATTTATTGATGTAATTGCCGATACCAGAATTGGCGAAGTGCTTTTATTTAATTTGTTGTAATTTGGTTCTATGCAAGGACGTAGTCTAGATGGACTTAGATTATGTCAATCCCGGTAGAAAGACGCTGCTGAACATTTTTTCTCGTGACTCTTAACTTTTTACAAATGGGGACATTGCAATTTACCTTACCCATTTAATTTCTCCCTCTATTTCCCTGATTTATTGGTCATTATATCATTTCGTTTTGATTTCTATAGTTAATTTGTTGGGATGAGAACTGTAGGGATACTCATCATACTTAAAAGCACGTATTTTCAAAGTGCATTTGCAAGAAAAATGATCAGATTATGTTGTATGACAGAAATCTTTTCGATTTCAATGAGCATAATTTAAGTAGAATTCGGCATTCAAAGCAGCAGATTACTATTTCAGCCGCATAAAAGCTGAAACGATTGAAAAATTACAGCAGCAACGACCCCGGAAGCTTTTTGAATTTTTTTTTCACATAAACTACATCTTGAACCTAATTTAGCTGAGCGAAGTTTGTGAAACAATGTGTTTCCCTAGTCGTCTAGTATCTCGTTAACTGATCGTTGACAGGTGGCAATGAATTGGCGATGGTTACCTAGCAGATGATTTTTAATTTTCCCTTCTTATCTAAACATAAGAGTTGTAATTGTTTTGAATTTTGATACGATATTGCGCTGGTATGATTTTTTGCCTGGAATATGTCCACGTGGATGTCATAATAATTATTTGTTATTTGTAATGAAATCGACTTCATTAAAATGAAAAGTAAAATTCATAACTGCATTATAATGACGTAGGAAGGTTACAGTTATACTGTTTTCTAACGAAAGTTGCATTTGAGACCTTAGGACACTTCTCTGAGCTCTGTCAGTCCCGTCATCCCTTAGTGCTTTTGATGCACTTACAATAATACCAGAAAATGACGTAGGATGTCGCAGCTTCATACTGGAAAGTAATGTTAAAACCCAATGCTCGAAGCCTTTTATTTTTCAAAGGTAAAATTACTCTTGATATTTCAAGTAGCTTAAACGCTTTCGTTTTTAACGAGAAAAAACTTTCCATTTAGCGAATGTCCCAAGAAAATGAAGGAAACATGCTAGACCGGTAACATGCGGAACATTCTTACTTTCAATGTTATCTTCTCAATAAGAAATGAAGATTAAAAATATATAAACAAACAAGAAAATTGAAACGTATTGGATAATAATAACAATTGATTTTGTTGAGATATATCAAAGAAAAGGAAGTAATATCTCTGTCTGGTAAAGGTGGGCAAAGTTAATACGAAATTTTACTTTGGCAAATCGTTACTCCGTTAGTAAAAAAGTTAACTTCGTTACTTGTTAAGCGTTGGCTTCTTGAAAATTTAACGGAAGTTAATGTTAACCGTTGAAAGTTAATTGAATATTGAAAATGTGTCATCAGTAAATTGGTCAAGAATTTTGTAGTTAGCCATTCTTGCTATAGTTAATTATTACATAGTTGTAGGTAGGGTACGCTGAGTAGAAAAAGTAAATAAAAATATTTATTCTACATTTATTTTATTTTATTTTATTTGAGGCAGCAAGATAACTTGTTCCTCGCGCAAGATCTGGCATAAGCTGCATGTTCCCTTTCTTAAACATAAACACGTTAAAAATTTAATCTGGAAGGGATGAACGTACCCAGCAAAATATATTTTCCCGTTGAGACCGTCAAAAGGTACAATTGTTTTCTTGTAAGAGATATGTAGATAAGTTACGTTGTAAAAACAACAAAACCACTGAACGCAAATACATCAAGATCGTCAACGAATATTAGCTATTCTTTTTCTACATCGTAAATATTATTCTTTTTCTACACTGGTTCGTTCGCTCTGTAGATTTTGAATTAAAGTTTAGTCCGCGAGTCGGAGGGTGGGAGCAGAGGTGGAAAGTTGGAAACCGCATTGGGACTGAATATTTTTAGTTCTTTTATCACATTCGAAAACTGGAATCCCTATACTCAATTGCATGGCCATGTCGCATATCACCTCATGAAAGTAATCCTTGTTCCCATGACGTGTCGTTTGGCGCATGTTGGGTTGCCCGACCTTGAGGATTGTTGATTTCGAATTTCACGCCATTCCGACGACGATAGCTTGGCAATCTCAGGCAAAAGCTTGTGACGTCCGAACATTTTCCAACATTTCATGGGAGAGGAAAGGCACCCCCAGTGATGCTTAGCAATAACAGATCGTCCGTTTCGACGGTGCGAGATTCAACAAATTTAGGACGCACCGCNGAAATTAACTTAAACGTTAAAAATGTCGTCTTTAAAAAGATGCTCACCATCTTTTCTAGGTTAAATGACCTTCAGTAGAGGTTCGAAACATGACTTACACCACGAGTTTCTAAATCAAGGAGACGCCAACAGACTTACCTGAGTTCAACGTGACATCAATGCTGATTTGACCTATTAATGATATATTAGCACCGGTAACATTCCTGACTCATTTTTACTTAAAACGCTGGGATTTAAATTGAACACCACTTAAGTTTAAGCTGTGGGACTCTGAAAATATAAACACTCAAACATATTGCTATATTTCTTGACGACCCAAGTTGAAATTAATCAACAGATCTTCTAAAAACTGAAATGCTGATATTGTTCTTATCTAGGGAATTTGAGAAGAGCTTCCAGGATGGCACAGTTTGGAGTAAATCTTAAGCTTGAACAGCGAATGGTCACTTTTTTTTGGAATGACGCAATTAGGTATTTTTTGGAGTATAATTAGGGATTTCACCAAAACACAGTTCCTATCTTTATTAATTTGTAATCTACGTGGTATGAGAGTCCGTTTCTTATGGGACTCTACTAACAACAAAAACAGAAACATATTTAAAATCGGAGTTACTTGTGTCGTATATCAGATTATTTTGGAAACATTTGTTTTTATTTGTACAATGCCACACACTACGAATGAATACTACTCAATAGTATTACATAATATGGAGGCCCGTAGCCAGATATTTATTTCCGAGAGGGCCCAGACTTCTCGCCAAAAAATTATTTATGTTAACTGTAATATTTATTGTCCTTAAAAATTTTAATTTTGTTCAATTGTTTAATTCATATTAATTAATTAACAAGATAAATTTCGTGTGAATATTAGTTCCAGTGCTGCGTGCAGTGTGATAAAATCCGATAAAATTTGTTAAAATCATCAAAATAATGCAAAGTATTTATAAAATAGCAAAGAAAAAGTAGCGCAGGGTTGCACTATTACAGCGTTGGCGCTCTGGTTTTAAGCCATTCAAGTCGCATTGGGGATAGTTCGTGGATATCACTCAGGGGGTTATTATACGGAGTAGGCAGACATTCAGTGATTAGATGTTGGACAATTTGGTCCCGATGAGAACAGAAACAGGATAGCGAATCTCTCAGGGCCGATTTGTGTATCAGTAGGCAACACATTCCGTGCTCGGCCCGTATGCGAGTTATATTGCTCTATTATGTGCACAAGGTGAAGTCGGGAATTTTGAGTGTTGGGTTATTCATCAATTTACTGCAAGAGCTGGATGATTTAAAAGAAGACCATGATCTCCATACGAGTACTTGTTCCGTTTATCATTGGACGTTTTGTATACGTAGACGACGTTGCGGATGCGATGCTGTCTATGATGCTGATGGGGTTTCCTGGCTTGGTCTGTTACCAATAAAGAAAAACGGGTGTATCGGTTAGGTTTGGACTAGTTAGGATCTTGTTGTATTCCTAAAGAATGGCTGCCTTCCGTCTTACCTTTTTCGGGGGGAGGACGATATTACTGTTATATGGCAGGTAGGCATAGTAATGACGCTTTTTACGGTGCCCAAGATAATTCTGAGTTAGGTCGAGAGTCCTCCTCCTTTGCATGAGAGCTGTTCCCTTATACCAGACATCAATATTCGTTAATAGAAAAGACAGGCTTTAGTGAGGCTGTTCGTATTGTTTCTGCATCCGAGCCCTGGGTAGTTCCAGGCAGTTTTTGAATTAGGTTGTAGTTTGGAGTTTGTCAGAGATTAACGATCTTTAACGATGTTTTGTACAGATAAAGTAATTTCTTTATAATTATAATATGTGGGGAGGTACCATCAAGCTCCCCCTTCGCTACGCGCCTCTTAATAATGCACAATCATGAATGTTGGTTGGTAAAGCAATAGGAGGCCAGTTTGGAAGAAAATGGAAAACCTAAAACTGTGAGGGGAAGAACAGTGCTATTTACTTCTCAAATAATTTGAAATTTTGTTTGTGTTATTGTTGATGTAGCAAAAATGTGGTTCCCTATATATACCGAGGACAATAACATCAGGGTTCGAGAAGGTCTTGGTTTCGTTCTCTCATCAAATACGGATATGTATTCAAAATGTGTGGAAGTGTAGGTATAATACAGAAAGTACTAACTGAAAATAGTGTTTGTTAGTTGATATTTACATTGGAGAGCGAAGGGAAATCCTTAGAAAAGTTATGAATGCGTATAGTTGTATCTTGTTGACAATGTGCCGTATCAGCAATCCAGTGGTATTATGAGGTTTTAAGATTCTAACGTTTTATTTATTATACAAAAAAGAATATATCTTTGAGAGATAAAGTTTACATCTGGAATTTGTGCCTCCAAAATCTGGAGAAGTCAAGAAATTTTACTCTGTAATAAGCGGCAACTATTTAAATGTTATAATCAAAGGAATTAATTGAACATGATGGAATTCACGAAAATTCTCGAACGAATGGGAATGTCTACTGTTCTGTGAGACTGCTATGTACGATCCAAGAGTATATAAGAGTAGTTAAGCAAGTTTGAAAAATTCAAATATTTCCTATCCTTTCAATTATTCCTTACAAAGTAGCTTCGAGGATGCATCACCGGATTCGTTTTTATACTGTTTGTTCTTGGTATGACTTTTATAACATTCCTAACATCTCTGTAGGATTGTCACTATAATAATACTTTGGGTAAATTGATGAGTCCTTTGGCAGAATTGCTCCTATATTATCTTTAATACATCAACTACATTTTCTTCCGTCTAGTGCTTGATATTATGGTGTTAAACGTCTCCAGATAAGAAAATGAGAAGTTGTGGAATACATTTGCTGTAGTATTCGGTTAAATTTTATCGAAAAAGACAATTCTATTATGTATCTTCGTGCTGATCTTTTTAATTTTGCCCCTTAACCTGCTTCGGTTGCAATTCACAATGTGTGATGAGATTGATCTGTGTACAATCGATTTATTCCCTGTAATATTTCTTCTTTTGGTGGAAAGTCGAGTATCCTGTATGCCTGCCTGATCTATAGGACTTGAAATTATGAATCTTATCCAAAATTATGCATCCTCATCCAAAATAATTCTAGACAAAAAGACGTCATCAATGGTATTTTTCTTTATTTACCAATGTTAAAGCCTGCCGTTCAAGGGACCCTTTCGCCAAACCGGTGGCTTTTCTCATTAAGATGTGACAGAAGTGAGTGGCTTGAATGGTATTCACCGGTCAGTGCGAATTATGACTGAATGCACTCCAAGGTCTCGGGAGTCTGCCCCCTGTGCCAGGAGAGTGCCTGGAGCGTGAAAGATCTTTCATGTCTACTTCACAATGATTTTTATATTGGTTAGTTTGTAGTTTCAAAACCAGAAACATTTTATCCTTTGTGCCATGGAAAGAAAGTTTTAAGAAGTTTCGTGGTCATTACTCAACAACTGTACGAAACCAGCTATAATGAACAATATTTTTCAATAGGTATGAATTTTGGGTTTGGAAATGTTATTTTGTACAAATACAGGGTAGGGCAGGGAGGTATGGATGATTTGAAATAACACTTACACTCTCATTTTTAAACGAAACTCAAAATTTATTTTTTTAATGTGTACCTTAGATGTTGCCATTACAAAAATTAAATTAAAATAAAATTAAATTAAAGAGGAAAAAATTGAAACATTGATTACGTACGAAAAATAACATCTGTTAAATGCTGTCCGTTTTTGTCCATACACTCCTGTAGACGTTGTGAGAAGTTGTCCATACTCCTCTGAAGCATTGCACGTGGTACTGCTCGAATTTCTTGTGTTATTGTTTCACTCAGGGCTTCAAGTGTACGTGGTTTGTTTATGTATACACGTGCTTTTAGGTAGCCCCATAAAAAATAGTCACAAGGTGACAGGTCCGGTGACCGAGGAGGCCATTCCACATCTCCACGCAACGAAATGAGGCGCCCAGGGAAGGTCTGCCTCAAAAATTCCATAGCTGCTCTCGATGTATGGCATGTCGCCCCATCTTGTTGAAACCATACTGTGTTGAGGTTGATACGTCGTCTTCTCAATTGTGGCAGAAAAAACTCACGCAGCATCGTTAGGTAACGATCTGTATTGACAGTGACGGTTCGACCGTTTTCTTGGAAAAAGTAAGGGCCAATGATGAAGTTTCGACTAACGCCACACCAAACAGTCAATTTGTCGCTGTGTAGAGGTTTTTCATGGAGTTGACGTGGATTTTCAGAAGCCCAATACCTAAAGTTCTGCTTGTTTACCACTCCTGACAAATGAAAATGGGCTTCGTCACTCATAATCAAAACAATATCATCAGTCATGTTTTCCACCATTGTTTCTGCAAATCTGAATCGTCTTCCGTAGTCGTTTTGCTGCAATTGTTGGACAACCATCAGCTTAAATGGATGAAAATGCAGGTCCAAATGTAAAATCCGGCGAACTGATCGGTTCGACATGCGAAGAGCACGAGCATGTCGCACAGCCGAACGACGAGGGCTTGCTTCAACTGCTTGACGCACTCTTTCAATGTTTTCCGGGGTTCGTACCGTTCGTTCACCACCTCGTGCAGTTCCAGGTCTCAAGGAACCTGTTCGTTGAAAGTTATTCACCCACTTCATTATTGTTTCAAACCTCGGAACACGACCATGACGACCAACGTTGAAATGATTCCGGAACCGTCTCTGAGTTTGAATGACGGAACGGCCCGTTTCAATAAAGGTGTTGTACACAAACACGCGATGCTCCATCGACCACGTCTCCATTGCTACTAAAATGGCAACTCATAACAAACAGATACCCCCACTCTTTATCCGCCAAGGTTATCCCCACCTTGCACGACGCCCCGTTCAAATCATCCATACCTCCCTGCCCAACCCTGTATTTGAAAATTCACGTTGAAGATGCTATGGGTACACCAGTAATAATCATATAATAATTAATTTTTTTGTCAGTGCGTCTCTAACTTCGGAACGGAAGAACTTTTGACCGATAAGATGGGGCGTTTTAAAAATATCAGAGACGAAATAAATTGAGTTGCAGGAACAGGCTAGCAACCCGCTAAACTGTCCCTGTCTCCGTTGATAAATATAACCCCGATCGATTGTTACGTGATTCTTATATCTACAATATCGTGGTATCTCGTACCTCATTTACTTTGTACTTATATACCTTAACTTGAAATATAAATTTACCTGCCATTATGCGTTGTCTACCGATTAAATTTAATTCATGTACTGTACTACTCGAGAAGTATTGGACACTTATAACCGTAGAGTTCAGTTTTAGGAAACGTGCTCTTCCATTTGTTCACCTGTCACATACACGCATCAAATTTGGACCTTTCCTCTTTTCACGAAATAAGTTTGCAAGTTCTCACACCTGCTAGAATGTTGTATCGATGCTGGGTTCGGAGAAATGCTTTTTTCTCCAATCCTTTACATCCTGTATTTATCGGTAACACATATTCCCTTTTATAATTCTTACGTCTGTCAAATAAACAATATTTCTGTTTTTTATATTTTATTGTGAAAACAAGCTATTCCACTCAAAAGTAATGGGTGGGCAAAGTCAAGGAGGTCCAAACACAGCGATAAAACATGTTTATTATTCTGCGTTCATATTAATAGGATGTACGCTCAGCCGGAATTTCGAAAATATTTTCATTGATTAACTGTTAAAAAATTATGGGTAAGTGTAAAATTACCTTAGCAAAATTGAGTAAAGTCAGACCTTCCATTTAAGCCCAAGAACGTTCGAATCGGTTGAGAATAAAGAAACATTGGGCTAACTTGCCGGGGCTGGCAGTTAGTGCAATTGAGCAAAACACAAGAGCGAAGAGCATCGCTATGATGTCACTAGTTTACTTAGCTGATTCGCGAACGAAGCGAGCTGCTTCCGAACAGATCCTGTATTTTTAGTTTTGTAGGAGAGTATATAAATGGTGTAGAGTCGAAAGAATGCTCATGTTATATTATTATTTGAATCCAATTTAATTAGCCTGTTAGTAATGATAATATTTAAAAAACCAATTTTGAATCCGACCCATTTTTTTGACCCTGTAGTGCCGCACTATTGTCGCTTTCTGTAACTCAATAACTTGAATAAAAGACGGAACCATTTATTCAGAGTATTCAATGATGAGTTTCATCGTAGTGTCGCGATGATACCCCAGTGTTGGATTCCGCACACTTCTTCTTAGTTGCATTGATTTTCATTTCCGATTGAAGGCTCCGAATAATTTTTGTGTCGTCGGGAAACACAACTTCGTTTCTTCCATCTTTACGGCCATTGTAACAATTGGCCTTTTTGTATGTAATTCTGATTTTTATCTTGGGAGCGCATAATTCATAATTCACGGGGAATTAAGATATGCGTGTGCTTCTGATTTTTTCCTTTTATGGTACCGTACTATAGCTATAACTATGTACATAAATCCGTAACTAGGATTCAATGTGAAATATAAAAATATGAAAGTAATATTATGAACCGCTGTTGAGACTGGACTTATTGTTACGAGTGCTCCCGTTGCTAAGCTGAGAGTAAAGAGAAATCTCTGAAGAGTCCCGATAGAGCGATTGCGTGAACAGTCGTGGTCTATATTATTTCACATTAGAGGGATATATTTTCAGTTAGAAGGATTTCACATTCCGACATAACTATTGGAAAACAGGCATTTCTTATTATCGAGGAACTATTCTTGTATAATGTCTTGCGTCACATGACAAATCTTGGACTTCTATTATCCTCCATGCTTTTCACAACTTCTCTCGACCCCGAGTCCACGATCTGTTATAAGTTTCCCTCATAACCTTACTTCTCCCATTCTTCTCTATCCTCACGGTCAATCGCCGTACGATTTGTGCCAACCCATGCCCATTCCATGTCTGTATCATCTTATGCCTTTGAAAATTCATTTTTATTTTGTTCTCCCCTAATCAAATAACGGCATACCTGTTTCTTTTTTTATTTCTGCACCCATTGTATAGGGAAGTCAGCAACAGATCTTACTAATTTTTTTCCTAATAATGTTGCCCTACTTCTTTTACTTCCCATTACTTTTACTGCTGCCATTTTAAATTCTATGGGCACTCTAACATATGCCTTTTGACAGTCATTTTCCTTTCCATTTCTCTTCTTTGCATCTTGTGATTTCCTTTGCATTTTTCTTCCGTTTCTTCATTTATACGAGTTTTGTATTCCAAGTTTACCACTTTTTCCTTTCTCTCTTCCTTGTCTTATACAATTGGCTGCAATTCTCAATAAATGTAACTGCACCTCATCTAGAATTTCATCTATGTTACCCAATTCCTTGCTCCCAAATTCCAGGTTGCTGTAGTTCTCTGTCAAATTCTTCCCAGTTTATTTTCCTGATATTAAATTTTGACTCCACAGTATGCTCTATCATCTCAACTTCTTGTCTCTTGCTCAGAAAATAATGTCTTGGTGATCTCTCTGAAACCCATCTACTACATGCCATCCAATTTTACATGCTTCCGCATCAGAGTTGTAATTGTACGATCAATAATTGACTCTCCTTATTCACTTCTAAAGGTCACTTCTCCCAACCTGTTTTCAGTTCTTCAATCATTTTTCAGTACCAGCCAATCCATTCTCTCCTTCTTTGTTTTCCCATCGCCCCATAGTCTCGAGATGGCGTCTGCATCCGCACAGTTCACTGCATCATAAGCACTGTATCGTATATGTGACACTTGAAGCAAATCGACTTCTTTACAAATTTTTTTTCTACGGTTATACAATTTTCTGTTTCACTGTCCTTATATTACTTATTTTATCGTACCTCTTCTGAATTTTTCTGTTTTCGTCTTCCGAGTTCTGTTTTACAACATTTTGTAAGTATTTCTCAGACTCGTTTTTCTCCACCCCATGTATACGAACTCAATGTATAGATTTCTTTATAGTATTTCTCGCTCCACAATACAAGGTTTGCATAAAAAGTAATGAGACCATAGTCGAAGAGAAAAATCATTGAAGATACCTCTTCGAACCATTAAAATTCTTCAAAGTTCTTCTTGGGCGACGATACACTTCTGACGATTTTTCCACGCTCGGAAGGTGGCCGGGAAGTCCTTTTCCGGAATCCATAGAAGCAGCGTGTCGAAAACTTTTTGACTTCTACTGCGGACCCAAGGTGGTGTTTTCTTTTTTGAGGCTGTATTCACCTCGGGGGAACGGCTAAAAGTCCATCGGGGCCATATCGGAATCGTAGTGGTGCTGGGGAAGAGTTAGCGGCCATATAACCGTTGGCGTTGCTTGTCGCATTGTCATGATACAGCTTCTAACTGGCGTCAACGCCAGGCCTCACTCAGTTAACCCTTCTCTTCAAATTTTTTCGCACTTCCACGTAGGAAGCACCTAAGAAAGCTTCGAAACTCAATACATGACTATGACCTTGGATCTTCTCATTCGACTTTTTTTTTGACGCGGGGTTGTGACATTCGTCACTTTGGTGTTTAGTCTCCCGGTCTTACTCAAAAACACAACTATCGTTGATAGGCTTTGACATCCGAACACTTGCTTGACCAAGGTCAATGTCTCCATAGCTGATTTTCCAAGCCTCATACAGAATTTAGCGGCATAATGTTGTTCGGCAGATCGTTGCAATTTAAGCGTCGACCGAGCCTCTAGACAGGTGTCCACTTAAACGCCGATGCGAACTACAGGGAAGATCGTAGGAGACTTAAGATAGGTGCGTTTTGAAACTGATTTACTCCTTCGAACCCGCCTCTAGCGAGCGTCCTACGAAGTAGTCTCACCAGAAAAGATAGGTCTCATTATTATTTATACAGACCTTGTATTTTTTCATTCTGCATTCTTATTTTCATAATATCTCTAGCTAATTCATCACAATTTTTGTTTTTTCCCTTTTATCATACTCTCTTTTTTAAGTATCTTTATCACCATTGCAAGTATATACTTTTCCTTCGCCATTTGTATACCCTCACCTAGCTTTTGTTCTAAGCAATCTAATTTTTTTTGTTGCACTGTCACTTATATTTCCCGTTTATTTCCTTTCAAGTTTCATCTATTCTTTCTAGAATTTTCATTTCCCTTTTATCTGTTCTTTCCTGATTTTCCTTAAATCCTTGGCATATTATAGTATATATTCCTTCTATTCGTCGTACTATTTCCTTAATGTTATTTCTATTAATTTATTTTTCTATTTTACGCATGTTCCTTCAGTTACTATGACTTGTAACGTTTATCCTGAGATGTCGCTTAGCTCTTGGACAAGGTGAGAATACCTATGATCGTAACTAGTACTTCTAAAGCTCTCTGCGCCAAGAAAAAGCAATTCATCATAAAGATTTTCAAAATAAAAAAGTGGTAACAAGTTGTCAGCAAATGACAAATAAAATTTCTCACGTCTGCCCTCAGACAATTTTTATCTTTACATTATTGTATAGATTTTGTGCATTTTTTCTCTCCATCAATTGGAAATGTGTCAGGAAGTTCTAACTTATGAAAGAAAAAAGAAGAGTATGCAACACATTAAAGGGATGTGATTAGTTGCAATTGTTAAACTTGATGGAAAAGCAGATACTAGTGAAAAGTGGTTACTATGCTATTAAATATGTTGAAACTTCGAACCGGGTTATACTTCTTATCTAGGTCAGTATTATCTTCTTTTCTGTAGACACAGTCCCATATCACTTGGGACCGTCTCCTCAAGATTTGGGTCAGATCCCAACTCGTTTGTGTCTGGACGCAAACTTATGGGACCTGACTCCGAACGAAAGGCGCTGACCCCCAAAATGAGTCCTTTGGTTCCTAGGTTTGGAAACCTACCTTGCCGGACCCCAAAATCGTTGTGGGTCCGCCTACCGTGGGCCTGTCTTGATCTAGTTGAGAACTTATACCGAATAGGTGCTGTTTACTGAGTTGTACATCAATTGCGCGGTGACTGCTCGAGTTGCAAAGTGGATTCAAATTTATCGTGAAAAAATGGGGGTGAAGACTTCTTGCCAAGAAATAGATATTATTTTTGAAGCTGTTTGTAGTTTTATTTTAAATTAGTTGAATTTCATTTATTTCACATTAATTACCTTGTAACGGGTAAATTAATATTATTATATGCAGATATAGTGACAAATGTCACAGTCACAAAAAATAATCCAGGGCGGGGAAGAGATGGAGCCTGGAGACTACCTCTGGTTAGAGTTTTCTATATGATAGAGAAGCGACATGGACTTCGCGTCATCTAATTGGGCCGCTGAACCCCCCAACCACCTCCACCAGTATGGCGGGAACAGGCAGATGACGGCAATATTGGTCTCCTTGTCGTGAGACAGGACACATATTCAAGTGTCCTGTCGGTAAGAGATAGAAGAGGGTAGAGTAGTCTGACTACTTGATTCGACCAAAATTGATAAAACCGTTTTCTTAAACTTATTTTAACATTTTCACTGAATAGTCATCTCTAATTTCATTCTACTTTCGTGTGAGAAACCAACGTAAGCAAAAAGAAAGGGCGGCCGGAGTGTTTTACTTTGACATTGCCTTGAGGAATGCGTGATTGCCGAAATGTTGGTAAGTTTTGTCTCTTTACCAGGGAACTCCCTTTCTTCGACCAAAAACGTCTAACCACGACTCTTCTGATAGTTACCTAAGCTGTAATTCTGGAAATATCTTCCATTCTCTTGTGAATTGATGCCTCGATGCCCAAAAAATGCTTTCTCCTTGGCTCTTTCAATTAACAAAATGCCCCTTCGCCAATGTGATTATGCCGTGAACGTATCATGAAAGCTAACGCGCTCGGAAAACGACGCCATTGTAGCAAGCAAGCTTCACGACAGTCCATCTGAAAAATACTGTCGATGTTCCGCTATGAAATCGGCGCATCAAATTTTCAGAATATGTTAATTTATGCCTGGCAGAAAGCACAACTCCAACGGCACAAAGCATGAATTGGGAGGGAATGAGAGTTTTTCCAGGATTAGCTCTTACGTAGCAATCAGAAAAGCCGGGTCTCTAGCCAAAAATTTTAGTCGATGAAAGAGGGTTCCGTATCCGCATGTTTCCCAGACAACCGATTATGTTATTGACTCCGGCCGCGGAAGCCTATGTTTTCAATGTATTGTTCCGTCCATTGAGGAAATGGATCACAAAAGTCCGAAGGAAACCCAAAAGTCTTGTCGCAGCTAGAAAGAAAAGCAATAGTAAAATATCGAAAGAAAAACCGAGAGAACTAACCGATGAAGTACACAACAAGTGAATCGGAAAGCACTCAAAAACAGGAGAAAACCAATACTGAATGAATAGGGGAACAATGCGTTTCTATTTCCCCCCTACTTTTCTTCCAATATTTTCCCACGACGTTGCGATTTAGCTTGCATAATATTCATGTTAAATATAAAGTTTCTGATAATGATACCTAACCTCCCATAAAAAATATGAGTGCGAGATTTTCCAGTAGCCATTGAAGGAAAGGAAGGAGACACAAAGGAGCAGAGAAAACAGGGAAGTATTGTCCTCAGTTTTCCTAAAAAAAAACATACTGTGCATTTTATAAGGACAATAAAAACCAGTGTAGGATTAAAGGTTTTAGGAAGCAGGAATATTGCTTTTTCTGAAAAGCTTTCGCTTGAACTCACTTGGAAATAAACTCAATTTTTTCATCCACATACACTTCAAATCACTTATATACTTTGTGCAACCCTCTGGTTTTCGGCATGGAACAGCTAACTCGAATTGCGGAATCGCGCTGGCTCTCCGACATGTCTGCGGCTCATGAAGCGAAATCGAACCGCAACCCGCCCCCACTCCTCCCCGACCGACCGCTCCGTGAGAATGGGCGCCGTGCGAAATCTGGTTATGCGACAGAACATATTGTATTCTATGTATAACGAAATATTTCCTACCCATTTTCTGTAGACATAACGACTGATATATATTTGAAATATTGTTTTACTTTTATTTTTGAAACATCAATATTTATGTACATTATTCCATTGTTTTCAGTTTAATTTAATGTTGTATAATTTGACAGAATCATTAGTTGACAATTCCGCTTTGACGACGGCACATTTTTTTATTCCAGATTTCTTGTTCGAGCCGCGAAGACTGGGTTTGTCGATTTATTCGAAACATTATTGATTTTTAAGTAGGTTTACATTTGAAAGTCTTTTGTACTTCAACATTTACCCTGATAGAAGGACGTGGATATTAAAACTTAATATTTTTAGTTATTTTAATAATTTTTTACTTAACCGATATTTTTAAAAATATTTTACCAAACCAGTAGTTTAATTTATTAACGATTAATATTTTATTTTCTTTAAATTATTATACTTTATTTTTACGCATTGATGATTAGAACTCGTCTCCGGGATCCGTGTCGCTAGTTCTAAATAGAGTGATGTTTATCATTATCCGATATTGTGAGATTCATTATAGGAAGATTGAGTGGCCATCCACCAATTTTTACATGCTTTTGTTCAACTTGCTTCGTTCGAATGTTTCTTCCCGTTTCAAAATTGGTAATTTATTTTTCGACCACTTTCAAATTTCCGATCGAGCTATAATTTTACTTGTAAATGTAGTATGCATGATAATAGATTATTCTCGTACCAGTTTACGAAAATCTACCCTTAAAAGGGCTAAAATCGGGGTATGTATATGAGTGTATGTCTCACTAACTCTAGAACGCGTGGAGTAATTTCAACCAAACTAGGTACGCAGATGATTGCCTTTTTGTCAACAAGTACTGTATGTGGTAAGAACCCTGGTACCCCTAGGAATGAGATGGGAAAGGGGTGACGTTTAAAGTAATGACAAATGATGGGACAGTCGAATTTGTGCTTATTTGACAAATTAAATTCAAATGATAAAAAGTGTGAAATGAACGTTAAACTTTTTAAACAAGCTTTTATATAAGAAAGAACTCTACTAAAAAGTAAAAAATAAAGTTCGGTAAAATTAAAAATCAAAAGCTTTGATCAAAAAAAGAAAATCAAGTTCAGTAAATTGAAAATCATCAAGTTGATCAGAAATGTTGATAAAAAACAGTAAATTTTCAAAGCTTGAGGCTCTTTTGATCAGCTGTTCTGATAAGTTTGTAGTGATTTTCAATTTTATGGAACTCTATTTTTTACCTTTTAGTACAGAACTTTTCATATGAAAGATTGTTTAAAAAATGTACGTTACTTGATTACTTCTGGATATTGAATTCTAATGGTAATGGATAAGGAACTGTTATTTCGAAAATTTCGTGATATAACTGCTGTATAAAATCATCTTACCTTCGTAAATCTTTCTTTATCAAGAAAATTCAAAATGAGCTAATTTTTAATGTTTTAAGGGTAAGTTTTTCCTGAGATGCTAATCACTAGATAGCTAGCGAGATGAATAAACTGAACACACTTGCTATTAAATTAATCTTTTCCCACTATTTTGTTACCGAGCCGGTAAAGCTCTTTAAGTTAAATCCTCTTTGAATGCGACTAATACTAAATTAACATTGATTATGCAATAGCAAAGTTTGCTTGTGAAAATTGCCGAGAAACTAGTTTAGAAATTTCAGGTAAGGGTTTCTTATTGATAAAGCTTTTTATTCATACATATCGTTTCACTACAGAGAACTTTATCTTTAACGCCCAACTTCAATTTTTTAAAGTTTTGAAACAAATGTAAAGAAAGGACGTTGCACGAACCATAGCTAATTTCAACATTTTTCTCTTTTTTTATTTCGGAATAAGGAATTGAAAATATTCGTAAAACAAATATTTCTTTACGATTATTTAGTTAAATTTATTAACCTTTTCGAGTGTCCAGTAACGGATTAAATAGATGAGTAAAATGTGCAGAAATAAATCTAGTTGTTCCCAATGAATAAATATTTTTCGTAAATTTTGTGAAGATAAAAAAAGAAACTAAAATAGTTAATTTGACCTTTTTGTTTTTTAAGCAGACATTCTGTTTTTAAAACACCACATAAAACACATGTAACACATAATAAAATTTATTGTTGTGATAAGAATACACCAATAAAAACACAACCAAATGTCAACCAAAAAACTATGTTAAAAACATATTAAAATTGTTTTGACATGTTGTGTTTTTACTGGTGTATTCTTAGCACAACAATAAATTTTATTATGTGTTACACGTGTTTTTATGTGGTGTTTTAAAAACAGAATGACTGTCTGCTTAAAATAAAAAAAGAGGTCGAATTAACTATTTTAATTATATTAGCAGACGTAAAATTACACCAATTAATAAAAAAAGAAACTCGACAAACACTATCTAAAGGTGAATGGTAATTTGATCCTTAGAAAGAAGAGTGAGGTTCAACGCTTCTCCGTATACATTTACGTCTACTTGCTACATGCATCATGTGTACTGTGCTTGTTATGTTAAGCATGCCTCAAAAATTTCAGTAATATTATCCAAAGAAAAAAACAAACGTGTGATGAACGGTCTCATTTTCGTTATAATTTGAATATCATAAACATTGGATGATTGTGTTTATAAAAAGCTCTAGAAAGTCTATATTGGAGTTTGTCTCGGAGAATAAGCATTAACGAATGACGGGATGGAGGTATCGTATTGTATTTCAAAGTAACTTATTTGAAAAATGTATCTATTTCTGCTTGTGTATTTTTGTTTGTTGATTAATGCGCTGTTGCAATGAATGTAAGTTTTACATGCCTCTTGAGAGAAGTGATATTAAAGAATTTTGTAGCTAAATAATCCTTAATCGTAGGAAAAAATCATTTCTTAGATTCAAACCAAGCATTAGAGTATTCAGTTTTGCGTAAAAAGCTACATGCGTAGTTTAATCATTGAATTATTCGTGTTACACACTATGATAGCTTTTAACGTAAAAGTTCCATCTTATAATTTAGCTGGGATAAAGAAGTTTGCAATTTGATTGTTAATATTCGTGTACACTTCTCATCAAAAACCCAACATGTTCTGTCGAGGCGTTTTCGCGATTCCTGTTTGATGTTTGTCTTATTGTATTGGTTATTCGCAGATCAAAGGTTACAAAAACAAACGAGAGGGAACTTAAGTTTAACTTCAGATCTAATGCAGTGTGTGTCAGTGACATAATCGCTATGACGCAACAGAGAGCGAAAGACCTTGCTGATTCGGTTGTAGTTACTTCACGACAGGGAAACTTGAAGTAGGTCTAGTTTACTAGGTAAGTGGGTCAGTTCGGGAAGGTCTTAACACTGCCAAGTCGTATGCCCCCCAGCGGGGTGGAGCGAGGTTGACGCTGCGGAGTGGGAGTGTGTTGAAGGGTGGGGGAGAATCGGCGAAGCTGTAGGAAGAAGAGTGGGGATGTAACGAGGAGTGGGGAAAGTGTAATGGATGTGCGTCTGCGCGCAAGCGTGACGTGGCGCCCTAGGCAAGGAGGTATACTTGGGACAACCTTAATTTACAGAAACAAAATTCAATAAGTCTGTGCGGGGAAGTATAAAGGCATGTGCCAACTTCTACGAAATACATCCTGAAAGTACTATTGTGTCCGGGTAACGACTGTATACGCAGTTCTTCGTTACGTATATCTGATCAGCTTATCTTATGTCAGGTTAGTGTCGGGCAACTGCGTGGTGCATTAGGTATGAAGCAGTCTATCTAGCCTGGTATCAATGAAGGATAAAAATATTTAATTCAAGGGACATTATATTTAAGAAAAAAAAGAATGAACATTCTCAATCAATCATGTTTTATAGAATAAAAATGAAAACAATCATGATCTACTCACTTGCATATTATAACTTATCATACTTTAAAGCTAATTAATTTTTAATGTGATAAAGTATTATTAGTAAAACAAGATAATTTTCTAATACAAATGTTATTAAAAGAAATCATTTTAATCGTTTATTGATGTGTTGCTTGTGAAAGGGAAATATTAAATATAATCAGATTAAAACTGCTAATTAGTTTATCCATTTATTAAGTAACATATAAAGACTCTAATAGTTATTAAGTCTGCAGCAGTATTGCCTATTCTTCGTATTCAGATCAGAATGAGATACTTTACATGGAGATATGTGTGAGATATGACAATTACCAAAAGCGTTAAAATATATAAAGCTTAAAGACGCCGTATAACTTCATGTTTGTGTATCAAATTATCTAATTCCAATTATCTAAGAACAAGAACACTTCCATTTTCAAAAGTTCTGTGTAAAAGAATTGAAAGACACAATTATTCTTTTATACGATACAAACCGTATTTATTTCTTGTTTCAGCAAAGTAGATATTTCACCACAAGCAATTATGAAATTACTTATGATACCTTGTTACCTTATTTCTGATTCTCTGGAGAATAATAAAATTTCTTTAAATTCCCTTCAATCCTAAAAATGTCTCGCAGAAACGTGCGAGGTTTGATCTTGATTCCAGGTGGTGAATTTTCATTATTCATTATTCATTCCTGGATAAATGAATTTGTTCTATCACTTTTTATGACAACTGAAAAGAATCTTTTTCGGCAAAAAGAAAACTTTTTTTTTTCTGAGGATTCATGCATCCCTTAATTTAATGAATTATTGAAACACTCTTAGTGTTCATTCTAGAGTAAATCAATTCAACAGTACTTAAATAATAATTAAAACCCATATTCCTAGAAAGAAAACCTGTCTATGACTACTGTGAAAAACAATCCTATATTACTATTTAATTGAATAATATGAACAAACCTTTACTGTCCCTACTCATTATTTTCCTCATTCGATATCAGTTTATATTGTTAAGTTCCCCTGACTGAGCAAATATTGTTTAGAACGTTAATTGTATTGTAAAAGTGTTATGATGTATTGTCCCACTCTTTTGTCACTTGCAGTTTTGGACGCGTTATCGAACATGAAGTATTAAAACGTGAATAAAGTATCGAAATCAAAATATCGTTACTTTAAAGTATCAAAACTTGTTAAAATATCTAAGTTTTTCGTCAAGTTTTGAAATTAATAGAGAACGGTATGGAACGCCGCACAGGTGTGCTTTGCCAATGTTGCCTTGGGACATGAAGTGAAAATTTTTGTTAATCCATTTCTAAATTTCTATGCATGGGTTTTTGGGGTCATTGTTCGCGAATCTGTTATCGAAGTATTAAAATGATGCCAATAAACGTAAAAGAGGTCGCAAGTGTTTTCGCAAAATCTGCGAAAAAATTGAATTTTATTGAAAAATTAAATGATAACTATTATATCGAAGAAAGTTTCCTAAAACGAACATATTTTACAAATTAGTCGAATTTTTATTGTCATTTAATGTGTCATAAATCAGTAATCTTTATTCGCAATACTCGTTTCTTTTGAAAACAAACTGAATTGTTGCAATGAAAAAATGTCTACCCATTCTCATTCATTTAATTCTACATCTCGTAAGTCTGGCCAGTATTTAACCAAAAAAACTTTAATTCCAAAATTTATTACGTATCTCATTTAAATACTGTATTGAAATGTTTACTAAAAAATAATTACTTCGCATTTCTATTTATTGTCCAATAGCTTCTTTCTATGTTCGAGCTCGGTATTTTGTTTATTGTGCGAGGTTTGATTCACAATAGTGTGACAATGGCGACTTACGTTATCTCTTAGGCAGTCAGCTTTCTTTTATGGTCGTCTATTAAACATTATTAACATTATCAATAGAAATCAATGGGGGTTCAAGAACGTTTGTTAATGCGTAATATTAAAAACCTGGCATGAGTGAAGTCGTGGGAACTCAACTAGTGAAATGATAAAAATTAACAAATAGGGGCGTTAAAAATGACACGCGGTAGTGGAAAGCGCGACATCTTTTTAACTCGTTGCTATCTGTCGGAGTTTTTAAGTATTTAATAATATTATCTACAGCATGATTAAATTTTGTTGTGTTACAGCATGTTTCCATTCTATTTTTGATGTTTGAATTTTTGATGTTTATGAAGGGCTCTTACGAATTTTGATGTTTGTCAAGGGCTCTAATGACCTGAATGTTGGCGAGCCCTAAAGTCCCAGGGAAAAATATATTTGAATTCATATTTAACCAGCCAGTATCTTCAATTTTTCTCTCTGAATTACAAGAAAAAATACATATTACGAATTTTAGTATAGCTACCTAAAACAAGTACTTACTTCCTAGAGAATTGAAATTGATGCAATAGTCGTTTTTGTAGACATCTTGGAAGTCCACGTACGTTTAATACACGAAGCGGACCGCACTACTCTGATACCTTCCCTTCCCTTCAGACAACAAAAGGTGCGCCGTTCAGCGCCATCACCTTCATAATGTCACTCTATCACCCATTCTGCATCATAATAAATCGCGGAATAGAAACTGAATTTTTCTGACTTCGTAACTCAAGACATAAGCTGGCACTATTGTGAGTCACGAGAAACCTGCTCAGATGAAAGAAGAGAAGCATTACGTTGTTTAAGAATTAGAGGAAAATAATATTTATAAAATTCAATTAGACGTATACTGTATTTTAATAATCAGTCCTAAAATATGACCTCAATTTCATTCTGTATTGATTGAAGTATACAGCGTGTTTTTTTTCATTTTAATCTAATACTTTTGTTAAGGTTAACGAGTTGGTTTATCCAGGGTGCGCTTTGTGGCTGCACCTCCATACCTAGTAAATTGCAGTGAATACTCAACAGTCTGGTAAAAATCATCCGATCCATCCCTTAAATTTTCGTAGAAACAAATCAAATTTACGCTAACATTAACTATTACATTCTTACTAAAATCATTTGGTAAGAATTACTAACCATTTTCTCCGTGTGCCGTTTACTTGGATGTACCGAGAAGTTCCAAAAATGTTGTGCAAAAATAATGTTCAATTTAGCTTTGTTTTTAATTACAGTGCAGTACAGGACACCGGCAGACCTTTTCACAGGGTGGGTGCAATAACAAGTAATTATTTTTTTCTTCAGTCGAACCTTCCTTGTTATCAACCATATTAAGTGTACAACTACCTAGATTTTAATGAACCCCAATAAATGCTACCACTCATAAATAAATATTTTGGATTATTCTGGGATACCCAGTAGCGTACCTAGGCGGGGGCGTGGGACCTCCAGACGGTTCACCAAAATAATACGAACTCGTAAATTTGAACTTAAATAAACTCTTTAACTTTTTTATAACAAAAAATAAATAACGACTGGACTTATTAAATACACCTCAAATGTATTAAATATTATAAAATATTGAGCATATTCAATTTTCAATTTTTTTACTTTATCTAAAACGTTCCTGTATTTCAATGTGTGTGTTTGCGGAGACGGGCCTCCAAAAAGAATCCCGCCCCGGACCCCAATTAAATACTAAGTATGCCCATTTGTGGAAATCTGACTTGAAGGCGTTTTGATTTTTATAGTACTTATGATGAAGATTTTAGGTATTACTAAAGAGAGATATTAAGTTAAGAATGCGGCAAAAATCGACATACATGAGCACAAATAGTACATACTGGACTATTTTCTTTGCAATAATAAGCGCATGATCATCTTAAATTTAGTTGCATGGTTCGAACATAAAAAATGTGTACATGTCATGTCTCTAATCATAGCATACATTGGTTTTTGAAGGAAAATAATATTGAAGAAACTATTTTTTTTTCAATTAACACGTGCCTGTGATGAAAGTTACACTTGACTAAGTAAGCTAATTAAGAAGTGTAACTCAATCATATATGAAAAAATTCGTTATTGTGCCTAGAAAAGTTGAATATGAGAGTTGGGATAAAAAAGTCACCAACGGATGTCGAGACGTAAAAATGGGGATAGGTGTATCTGGCGCCGGCACACTGAAAATTACGTAACCTGGCTATGACGATTAGTTAACGGACGGAAGGTCCGCAGTACGCGAACTGATCGCTCGCGAAAGTGCTTCCAAGGCTACTAGGTCAGTGGGTCGCTCAGCCAAGGAGGCCCACTCCTCAATATCATAAGCGCACTACATTTTCACTTGATAAGACGTGGCCCATCTCTCACGAACATATGATTCACGTCTTATTTATAATAGATAATATATTTTAGGAAATTAGGTTTAAAAGATTAAAAATATTTATATTTTTAATCTTTTATTTATAATATACACAAATATATATATTTGTGTATATTATAAATAAAAGATTAAAAATATAAATATTATAAAATATTAAGAGAAACGTGAAGGGGATAAGCGGATTTCTTAACCAATGGCAAATATTCACGTTTTAGAATTATAATTTATTTTATTTTTTATAATTTATCCCGTACGTGTTTTTCTTTTTCATTTTTATGTCACAATTGGAATAGGGAGACTGTTTTTTTGTGGACGAGTCAATTTGAGATTTTTTAAATATTTTCTAATACTACTTCTTCCTCTGCTTTTGAGATGTGCAGATCATGAATAATGACCTATGCGTTTTTGGCTGTTGTGTAGGCATTAGAGATGGGTCGAGGTCACCGACGTCAAATAGTTCGTTCGCTCTCGCTCCCGCAAAAGAACTAGTTCGCGAACCTCAAGCACCCAGTACGCTCATTCGTTAGCATGGAGCATGTGATGTGCTGACCGACTCCTCACGCAGTGTATCATTAAATATAAATTAATATAAAATGAACGAATTAATTTACGAGTTGTCTAATAACATGCAGTGACTAGTCTTGGTTTGGAGCTCAAATACACCATTAAAATAAAAACAATGAAAAAAGGAAATGTAGTTGTTTTGCATGTCGCGTAAAAGTACTCTGTTACTTGTGTTCTAATGATTGATATACTTCATAAGTGTTATATAAATTTGCTTTTAATGTCCGTTATTATAATTGAGCATTTCTTTACTACCACAACCTGTTAGAAGATGCTTAGTAAATTAACTCGCATATGCTTATTGCAGCGCGTCCTTCGAAGAATGTAAGCTTGAGCTCGTAACTTCACCCCGCGAGTGAACTGACAAGGAGTACATACGCCCTATGGGTCACCAATTTTATTCAAGTTGTAGATAAATGTAGTACATACCTAGATGTAACTAATGCTGCTCTAACTCGACGTACGTAGAGTTTTCAAGAAATCGAGATGCGAAGTTTTACACGTCCGTTTAATACTATGGAAGTGCATATGACGACAACCGTCACCGTTTGTATAAGCGGTTACGGCATCTGCTAGGAGCCTGGCCACACGTGTTTGTTTTCTATTTAATTTTCTATCTGATACAGCGTTCGATTCCCATCTGATCATGAAATCTATTTTGACAAAATATTTTTTTATTGTTACGTCCAATTGTAATATTAATATTTATAATAACAAATTATTCTATCCGTTGAATCGTTTTTTACAAAATATTTTACATTCTAACAAACTGTTTACAAGCTGTAACAAAACACTTGCACTATTCTATGATAATAAAATTCGGACTGTTTTTCAATAACATCAACACAGCTCTGTTTAGATTTCTGTATATATTCTGAGGACGTCTCTTCATTTCACTACGAAAATACAAATATTTACCATGTCCCTTTGAAAAGGAACCGATGCCAATTGAAATGTGATGAAATGCTAGTGATCGGTTAGTTTCAGACAAAAATTTAAAAGGTTAATTTAAAAATGTCATGAATTATTGTCTACGATTGCACACGAAAAAACTCAAAATTGACTTCCCGCCAAATATCATAAACCCTATATCTACAGCTACGGAAGAAGTGATACATGAGGAAATTTCTGATATTCCGCAAAATTTAAAAGCTGCTACGGCACTGATTGATAGCACCGAAAGTAATTCCAAAGAACCCGATAAACCGATAGTTTGGAGAATTACATGTTTAAAGATCTCTGATTGAATCTACAGTACAAACAGTAGAGGGAAAGGTGCAAATATGCCCCCCTCTTATGTTTTCAAATTTAAGGTACTGCTTTTGCAATATCTAGAGTATTCTACCTTAACTTGCAACTAGAACATGTTTACTAATGTTAAGAGACAAAACGACGATTATAATCAACTTTTGATACTCACAAATGAATATATTTAAAAAACTTGTAAAACGGTCCTCCAAAAAATGGATACAAATACGAGCCTCCCCTTTAAAATTCAGAAAACCCCGTGAGAATGTTTTTAAAGTGGGGACAAAATCCAAAACGTTCAAATAAGCTACGTATTTTATTCAGCAATCAGCAAACAGATACTTAAGACAAATCAGAGTGAAAAATCTTTAGAAAAATCAAAATTAAGGAAAAAATAATTTACAAAAATTGGAGATTTAAATTGATTTTTCAAATCCGACACAATCAACGTGTGCCTACTCACATCACCCACATTTCTCCGGGAGTCTCTTGTGAGAACTTGAGGTTGCAAAACATGCAAGTAGCATCTCCCGAGGCGGATATATCCCCATCATCGATACCCCGATCATCTTCGGTGTCTTGAAGTGGAGGGTCGTGTGAATCTGGCAAGTCGGATGATTCCTTAGGTTGAGCGTCATTTTTCTGAGGGCTTTTGGTCTATTCACCCGTACCCTACCCACAAAACAATAAATAAATAAATAAAACGAAAGGTGGTGTAAATACGGCCTCACTTTGAATGGGTCCGCATTGGCGCGATTACAGGTGACCCGTATTTACACCAACCCTACCTAAACAAATAACCAGTCACAAGTAAACCGTTGATGATTTCGGCAAAACGAATACTTCTAAAAGTAGCTTAGGATCTCTGTTTCACTTGTGTCAATGTGAAATTGTTTTTAACTGACCATAAGCATATGAAAAAATCAATCTCACATACCTCACAAAAGTTTGAAATTCTCTACGAGTACAATTTCAAACACAAACTGGCTCTGCATCCAGACAGCATGAAGGATGGATGGTTTCCAATTGCTCGTTATCTCCTACCATTAGGGGGCACAGTTTACAACCCTCTGCGGCGGCACCCATCCCGACCAGGGAGGGATGCCCGTATACACACCATGGTCTGTTTTGCATCTTTTTCTCTATTAGTGTAATTTTATAATTTAAATATTGTAATTAATATCATCCGGAACAACGTCATTCGACGTAACAATAAAGCTGTTTTGTCAAAAACTTCCATGATCACCCGGAAATCGAACGTTGTAAAATGTTCTATCAGAAATTGAAAACAAACACGCATCGCCACACTCTTAGCCGATGCCTTAACCGCGTATACCATGGTTTCAGTTATCTTCATATGCAATCTCATAGTGTTTAACTGACGCATAAAAATTGCACCTCGATTCCCAAAAAACTGTTGAGAGGTGCATCGTATTAGAGCAGCATTAGTTACCTCTAGATATGAACTACATTTAAGCGAAGTATGAACAAAATAGGTGAACTGTTGAGTGTATGCAGTCCTTGTGAAGGTACGTTTACACTTGTATGAGCTAGTGCCGTATACATGAGATACATGTCAATTTGTAGGAGCTAGTGCCACATAGTTACTTTTTGACATGTCCCGCAACAGGTCCTCAGGCAAATCCCTTTATATTATGTATGATCTTCATTCAGGATATACCATAGACTGAAATATAAAGACTTATCATCGGTTGTCCAAAGTGGAAAACTATGTAGGGTCTCCCTATCTCTCGCACATCGGCTTATGTGGGGGAAATCGGTTCCCCTCTCTGACTGCTGATTGTTGCGCACAAGTCGTTGCGCAGTAATACCTTACCCCCTACGAGCGGATGTGCGAGCGAGAGGGCGACACCTCAGTATCATCTGTCTCATGGTTTCACGGACAACCTACAGCTGAGACGGTTGAGTCTATTTATATTTAAGTCTATGGGATATACATGTTGCAAACGCGTTTGCGCAGAACCCACGTCCAGTTCGCGCTCCATGTTTTTCACAATCTATTTGTGTTATTTGTAGGTTATATCATTGTTGTCAAACATTTTTCTCATAGCCTATTGAATCCTTTAATCCTAAGCGTTGAGAAGTGTATATTATATTAACTAGTAAAGTTAAGATTAGTCAACTGCAGTCACCCGGTTTCATAAAACACGTGTACCACCCTCTTTTGACACAAAAAAGGTTTAGCGTGTTAGAGGACATGTCTCATTTCCCCCCTCTACCCACCCCTCCCATTTCTTTCACCTTATCCTATTGCGCACCCACACCCGTTTACCCTCCTCCCCGCAAACCCCGCATTGGCCAGCACAGTCGTCCAAAAACACGTAAAATTGTGCTGTCCAACACTATGAAGGACAATAGGGGTGTTGAAGAGATATCGATATGAACGATATTTTTCTTTCGATATATCGATATTTTTGACCGATATATTTTTAATGATATATCGATCTATCGATATTCAAATTCTAATCGACCTACTATATTTTGTTGAAATTTTGATGTTTTAGGGATTTTAATTGCTTTATTACTTTATAGAATATTTATGATATTAAATTTAAAAATAGTGTAAGAGTCAAAAGTCTGAAACCGAGTGAAATTGAAATCTTTCTTCGCTGACATTAGTTACAATTGAATTAATGTGAGAAAGTTATTGAAATACGTCAGGGAGGCGTGAGAACAGGTATACGCGTTGACTCACAGACAGGTGATCCTGTCAACCCCAGTTGTCTAGGTCATCGCAAGCTTCTGATCGGGTTGAAGTATTGACACCCCGCTGCACCACAGCGTCCTTTGACTGACGAAAGACGTATCTTAGTTGAAAACTGTTTTGATCGTGAAGTGCAAATTCTTGGCTTCTTAACCGTTGTTACCATTGTGGATGTAGGAACTGGAGAGCCAGTTTGTTGACAGGTGTCGTAACGTCGTTGTTTCTTCTAACGAGTTCAGCCGCTTCTGCGAATATTTGGTGGGATTCGTCGCATACGTGGTGAGTAATTCAATACAACTATCTTGAGGTTAATTAATTACAATTTGTCAAAAAGCAGTCAAATTATGTATGATCACGAGAATGGTAAATCGTATGCTAATTGTCAAAATGTGTCGTGTTATTTATTAGTTTTAGTATTTTTCATATAATTATTTTGTCAATATCATATTAACAATAAATATGTGTATTCACACATAAAATATAATTATACCACAATAATTATTAATAATATTTTGAGTAATTATAAGGAAACATTGTACGGGAATAAAACCATATTAATACATAAATCCACAAGTTTAGTTAATTGTAGAAGAACTTAAAATAGTAATTAAAGAATTTAAAAACTATGTTAAGCATATCTTTAAATTTCTATTAAATAATATCTTTATTTATTTTTTCTAAATTTTGTTGTAGACATCAAACTAATTTAATATCACGGTATGTAGAGTATGTCATGGGTGTGGTTAAACCCATGAACTATTATTTTTATATAAGGACTTACAAATGTCACTAATGATTAGCATCCTCAGAGCGCAAAAATTATCATGACATTAGTTTTTCTTAATTAATTTTCTTTTTTTGACTCTTTCTATACTTAGAAACAAAAGAATGACATCATGTTAGGACCCAATTTATTATGATGCGAATATTTCAGATATTAGAACATTATTTCGTGAAAACTAAAAACTAAAAGGTTGTAGTTTTTATCTAATACCCACTGTGATTGAAACCGTAATAATAATCATAATAATAATAATGAAAGATACTTTATATTTAAATAAAATATTTTAACTAATAAAAACTAATATTTAAATATTAGTTCAAGTAACTGAGAAGGCCCAAAGGAAACCTAGATATATTCCAAAATTGAGCTTATTTTGTTCTGCGCTGACTTGTTACGAGCACAATTTTTTGTAGTGGCTATCTGATTTAAATAGATAGAAAAAATTACTTTTTCGACACAACTCGTAATCTGTAAGTTTTTAATATGAGAACTTTTGCATCGATTGGAATGAAATTTTAACATTTTGATGAAAATGACATTTTTAAAAATATATATGTAAGTATAAAAGAAGTTTAATGTATTTTTAATCTATGGTCTCCCGATTGGGAGATGGTCATAAAACTTTAAATTTGATTTCATTAGAAAAAATCACTTTCCAATTTGCTCTAGTCTGTTAATTTTTATTTATTTATAAGGAATTTGTTTTATTTGTACGAGGATTTTATACAGAGTTGTATCTAATACTGTGATTATAGGCAATGGAAACTCTCCTTTCGTTTCATTTAATGTAAATCCGTTTAAAACCATACAAGGGCTCTGTACATCTTATAAACGAATAACTATTACTTTCAGTATTTATAATGTCATCCAAATGTACTCAAAACTGGCGGAGTTGGTGTATGATTTCAAGAAATGTTTAGACCTTCGGCTTCGTCAGCTCTTAAGACTTGAAGCATATCATTTTGAAATCTGTGACTTTAACGTGTTTTTGTTTTCATTTTCTTTTACACCATATAAGACGCTTATGGACAGGTTTGTGTGATATTAGTCTACCACCTTCCCTCTGTGTCATTTCACGTGAAGCGGATAAAAAATATTTCAGTCTTTCAAATTGTTTCGCTTTTACTCGAGTTGTACTTACGGAAGTCCTTCACACAAATAATATAAAGTGATTTTATGTGCGAAGCCAAGTTACTGACTTTCGGGCTTTTAAGGATTTGACTCCTTATAAAGTAGCGCTTGTTTCGAGTTCAGTTCTTTAGTAAAAGAATCACAAAAATGAAATAGTTTTATTATTGTAAATAAAAAGCTCTTTTCTGTTATGATATTAATTTTGAAGTTAATTTTTTTTCGTACTAAAAAACTGAATTTCTCAGGACCGAAAGAAATTCCCATAACCCTGACTTTTTTCGAGGTCCGTGGCTCCAATAAATGGTAAAATTCCTTGATGGCATGTGGAAAGTTTATTAACTCTATTATCTCTCAGTTGATAAATTATTTACTAAAGGAAGGATTTAATCGTTAATGTAGACAAAATTTACGTTTGTTAATATCATACATTTTATAGTGTAGCCTATAAATAAGTTATGGTAATATGTTCGTAAATTTTATTTATCCTAATATTTGTCGAAAACAAATGTAATGAAATGTTGTTTTCTAAATATTATTTGTATTACTAGACAGTTTAACTAAATTAAGTGTATGTATGTATATATATATATATATATATATATATATATATATATATATATATATATATATATATATATATATATATATANATATATATATATAATTTTAAATATTAATGATACTTTTTTTCGATAACTCCTTTCCTATCTACTTCCAAGATCATGGGGTTATTTAATTACATTTTCTCAAAATGCAGGAAGAACTGTATGAGATTACTTCGATAGTAATTCGTACGCCAATCGACAATCTGTATTTATTATTTTTGGAGTTTTGTGACAACCATTATTTTGTTAATAATATCTCGAATAATACACCATTGCAGACAAATTATTTACTTCTTTAAGTTAAAAATTACTTGTTAATGCAGACAAAATATATAAATAGTTGGTATCAAATACTTTATAATCTAGTGTATAAATACGTTAGTTATGGCAGTATGTTTTTATACTGATATTTGACTATAGCAAATTTAATTAATAGTTCTTGGCGAAATAGTACCGTTAAACATTTTATGAAAGTTTCTTACTATCTCGCGAAGTAATCTCAATATATCGATATTTTCTTTTGATACATCAAATGATCGATATAATATATTTTTTCGATATCAACATCCCTAAGAAACAACACTTCCACACAAAAATTTAGCTTTCTAATTTTAGTTGATTCCGATGGCCGCCAAATGTGAGCAGAATGATCTAAATCTGGGAGGTCAATTCAACCCTAGTAAACATTTACAGGAACAAAAAAGCCTGTCAACACACGAACATTGTACTCTCTGGCCTGCTTCCACGCTATATCATGCCAGACGTGAACAACGAAATTAACAACGCAAATATCGCACTAAGAAAGCACCTGACAGACACAGACATCACATTTATTGATTTACAACTCCACCTTTCTGCTAAGTACCCGGCACGGCGTATACTTGAGACCGTCCAGGAAACAACACTTCGCTTCTCTCTCCCTCCATCAGACCCTTCACCTACACCACAACCCACCCTTATTGCTACCTCGCCACTTTCTCTATCTCCCCACGCCATCTCTTCTCAAGTCGCTGTTCTATCTCCGCCCCTTATCTCACCTCTCCTGTCCAAATCTGATTCATCTACCCCATCCACGACTCCTTTCACCCCTAAACACTGTTATAACTTGCGGTCGAGAGTTCGATGTGTTGCTCGAAGATGACAATCAAATTTAATTTCTACTCATCCATCTCAATTCAGTTGTGTTCCATAAAAAATTTTAAATCATAATGTTCAGTCGCGTTCCAATAAAATAATAGATATTGAAATTCTTTTACTAGACTATTCATTCGATTTATCCCGAACAGAGCATTGGCTTTCTGATAATGAGATCAAAAGTACTTTTATTCCAAATTATTCTTTAATTAGCTTTTACTGCCGACGAAATTTCAAAGTTAATCATCCTAACTGCGGTACACGTATCTACATTAGAAACAAATTTTATCCTTCCCATTGTTAGGTTACGAGAATTCTGCTTAGATGGTATTTTCGAACACTGCAGTTATTTGACCGATAATGGCATTGCAGTTTTGTGAATTTACAGACTTCTATCATATCTTGAAATATTTTGTCTGAATTTCGAAATTGTATTAAAAAATCTAACACAGAAATGTACGAAATCTGCTGTTATCTATGGTGATTTCAATATCGATTTCCTCAGTAAATCGGATTCTGCGCACAATCCCAAAAATCGGTTCAATAATCTTATCAGTTCCTTCAATCTTGTTACTACGATAATCGACCCCACTCACCTCTCTGGTTCATCTCATTGCTAGACTAGATAATTGTCAATAATAAACTCATGGATGCTTCTCAAGTATTTAAAGTGGGGTATAGCGATCACCTTGCCCAAATATTGAGAATTGAAGATTAATTTAAACCCCATAAGATCCTCTGCAGGATTACTAGACAGTTTAACGAAAAAAATTAATAATTTTAAAAAACGTTTTACGTCAGGAAACATGGGATGACGTGAAAACGCCAACTATAAATTCAATATATTTTTTCAATATTCTTGAAGTATTACAACTCTTGCCTTCCTATATAACGCAAGTTGGTTAAAGTAAACAATCACAATTGATGGATAACACAAGGGATTACAACTTCTTCCAAAAACAAACGACATTTATATTATCTTTCAAAACTCAATAACCAACCACTCAAATTTCATGACTATTTCCTTTAATACAAGACCATTTTTAGGAAAGTTGTTTATGCAGCTAAATTAATGGAAAATGACAGACATAATAGATTCGAACAACCGGACTAAAATCATGTGGAATAATATAAAAAATTACACACCCCCTTCAGAAAATCCCCAAGAAACCATTTCCCAACTAGACGATGGCAAAATTGTTTCACATCCAAAGGACATCGCAAATTTCTTTAATACTTCTTTCTCAAAAATAGGTAAAATATCGAAATCTGTAACACAAAATAATGTCCACCGATTACATCCACACACGTACCGCATTCTATGTTCATTTCCGAGACTAACGCTAGAGAAGTAATGAGTGTCGTGAATTCACTAAAAAATAAATTTTCAACAGGGATAGATGTTGTACCTGAATTTATACTAAAATCTTCATCTCGCGGTTTATTAAATCCACTCACTTATATTTTCAATAGCTCCTTGTCAGAGGGTGTGTTTCCTGACGTATTTAAAAACGCTAAAGCGAAACCATTATATAAGAAAGGAAATGAACGTGATGTTAGAAACTATCGACCTGTATCACTATTGTCTACTTTCTCAAAAATCCTGGAAAAATTATTTTATAAGAGACTATTAGCTTTTTATTGCATAATATTCCTTAAAGAATTGGTGGTAAGCTGTTGACAATATGCAATCGTCTGCATTGGCATACATTCCTTGTCTAGGTTGTTTGAAGGGTGGTGCGACAAAGTGAGTCCCGATCTCTGAGGGAAGAAGCAGGGAATTTCTTTAATTTTCCCCATAGCTTTCCCTACAGCTGTTCAGAAAGATTATATCTGGTATCTCGTACATTACGAAGAAGATCGCTCCTCTACGGATGTGACGAGAAGCGAGAGAGGAATGAATATATTAATCGTGTACGGATTCGAATTCCTATTCCACATGATGTTGAAGTGTAAGCTGTGAAATAATTGAGATAGAAATGACGAATCATTAACGTGGATAACTCTAATGTAAAATATCAACTAAGATTTTCGTGTGCTACTTTTAAACTGTGTATAGTCACTCTCAAAAATATTTGGTCACTCATAAAGTCACTGATTTTGATTTTCTCTGTTAAATTAGGAATAGAAATGAAATCAAAGAGGAAAGAAACAAAACTTTTTTAAATCTGCAAACATTTCTGAAAACTGAATGTAAGGAAAGGAAACAAAGTACTCAATTATTATGACATAAGTAAATATAATCGCATTTTAACACAAGAAATCTCGTCACAAAAATATTCGGTCACTTACGATTTTGACGTTCCTTTGCAACAAAAAGAGCAAAATATTGCTTTTGTTCACCTTTATTTTTAATGGCTTCGCGTGATCTGTTCTGCATGTTCGCTGCAACATTTTTATGATGTATGATTGAGGGATGGCACAAGGGGACGAAATACGACGTTTGAGCAGCGTCAGCTGGTAATCTTTCATTAGGAAAGTAATTCCTCACACAGGAAGATTGCCGAATTGCTGCAGATACCGCGCAGAACGGTTGGTGATACGTGCGAGGATAGAAGAACGAAGGACGAATGCAATCCGTGCCCCAAGAGCGGTCGGTTGCGGAAACTGACCGAACGATAAAGACATCTTGTCTCCCGGAAGGTGTAAAACAATCCAAAGGTAAACCAAAACAATAACTTCTGAGTTGTGGCGGGAGTGTGGGTAGAATGTGCATCCCAAGAATGTTCGCAGGCTGCTGAAAAGGATTGGGCACAACTGCAGGGTAGCGCGAAGAAAACCTCCCACTCGCAAGGCGAATGTCAAGAAAAAGTTAATCTCGCTAAAACGCATGTCACTAAAGCTCCAGAGTAATGGGAAAATGTGATTGGCACAGACGAATGTAAGACCTTTAAACAACAATCAAGGGTTCTCTTGTGACGCAAGGTAAATGAAATTCGGGAGGACAAATATGGAGAAGGGAGTGTAATAATATGGGGGTGTATATCTTCTGCTGACGTGGGGGAATTGCTGTTTATACAGGACACAACGAAAAAAGGAGTTTTTGCACTTACATAAACTTTTTGCATTTTTAGTGTCAAAAAAGCAGTTGCAAACGTATGACCACGTGGTGGGGGTAATAAAGTAAGTTACTCTCCGAAAACAAGCAAGGGACCATTCCATCAATTCCGATCAAGGGCCCATGGCCAGTGGTGGATTTAATATTTTTAATACGTAGTTATCCATTATTTAATACGTAGTTATGCATTAATTATTCAAAATAAATTGTAGTATTACTGCAGTAAAAATTCGAGATTAATAAAACATAAGTATTAATTACATTCCCGTCCAAGGAAAATCCGCCACTACCCGGAGGAAAACCAGAGTAAACCCGAGCCAGGATGGGACTATAGAGATTAAGTACACAACCGTGCCAAGGTTGCGTACAGTTACAAATTATCTATTAAAAAACAAAAAGGAGGAAAATCAACATGCATGAAAAAAGAATTTAATCAGTATCTAGAGTACTATAACAATGGCGTGATAAAGTATTTGAGATATTAAAATCACTTACATCATCCGGAGTGATGTGGTAAACAATATTTATTAGGGAATTTAAACTCTCATTAACTTCTTTTATTAAAATCTGTAAATTCTTTCACATTAGAGAAACAATAGTTCATTAAAAAGCTTTTAACCGCGGATTTTAAGAGATTCAATTTATTTATATCTTTTTGATTTTTGGAAAGGGAAAATTATTCCTGAATGATAAGGAACTATTTGGCAAAGAGTTGTTGACACGCCAGGACGATGAATATTACCCTTATTACGAGTGTTGTGTTCGTGAACTAGACTATTTCTTCTAAAGCAGGTGTGGGATTTTAATAGTTCTGTCTTAACAAACACTACTTCACAAATGTATATGCAAGGGAGAGGAAGAATATTTAATTCTCTAATTCATGATTTACACGAATTTCGGGGGTGAGATTTACATAAAATCCGAACTATTCTCTTTTGAATTCTAAAAGTTTGAATGCTCTGAGTGGATTCGCCCCAGAAGATAATGCCGTACCGTAAATTATAATATACGTTTGCAAAATACACGCAGTGAGAAACGTGTTTACTGACAATGTTGGCTACGATTCGGAATTCAAAGCATAATTTGCTTAGTTTGGAATTCAAAACGGCCAACACGTTGCGCTTCAAGATAATAAGAATTTTCTGCTCAAATATCTGCGGAACAAATGATTCATTTTTCATTCTGTAACAGTCATTTATTTCGTTATTAACACAGAATTTGAAACAATCATGTCTGCAATTCCTATTCGAGTCAACAAAGGAAAATAGAATTTCTAAAACCACCTGAAATTAATTTTTATTTAAAGTGAGCTTATAGAGTTCTGGAGTTGAGTATACAAGTGTTATAGGTGTTACCCCCATACCTTTTCCTAAAGGATTGTTGTCGGAAACGAAAAAAGCGTAGTGGTACGTACGTATGCTTCATGCCGCTATCGTGTTTCACCGCTCCAAGCGAATTCGCCGAGCCCCCTCCACCCTTCCATCGACGGTCACAGGCCCGCTCCCATTATCGTTCATTTTCGCTGCACATCATAAGAATTCAGCACACGTATGGAAATGTTCTTATATCTTTTGAACCAATCATCCGATTTACGTGATTCTTTTTATAATTCATAGGTATGCTCTCAGGAAATGTTTCAGTATATATTTTGTTACGTTAGGGGAAAAAATTAAATAATAGGGAATGACGAAATTACTGAATCAAGTCGGGAAACAATCCATTTTCGGAGATATATTTTTGCATACGCATTTGCTTAAACAGTTAGAAATAGGTGACAACAATGAATGGCAATATTGTTCGTCTCAAAAAGTTCTACAAAAAAGTTCGCGACAGGTTAACCTAAATTATCGAAAGAAAAAAAAGGTTGTAAAAATAGATGTGTTAAAATATTTCAATTTAACAGTAATTCCGGTAGGTAAAAATAAATCATCGTCTAATTAGGCGCGTTCTCTGTTTTGTACATTTAAAAAAGTTGAAAACTGTCTTTAAATCGTAAAATTTTGATGTATGGTAAAGATTTTTCAAGCGTTTTAGTTTCACAAGTCCCCGCCGCCGCTCAAGAATTCTAACGGCGCGCCATCCAGTCATTGGCGCTCCACGCGAATGAAACTTATTATACTTGTCATTTTTGACTATTGTAAAGTATGAAGAGTTGTTAGAGTGTAACATAACACAAACACACCTGCGAAAATTGTGCGGGTTGCATGTGGTTTGGTACAAAATTTTAATTTTTTTAAATGATGACACTCGACGTAAGGAACGTCGGCGTTTTTCAGGAAGTGCGAAGATGACAGGGTTCTCATCGACGCATTTTCAGTGGCTTACAGTGTTCATAGATACAATCTTAGTTTGCAAGTTTGCACAAGAATAAATAAAATGAAAAGTCAACAACGTAAATAAAGAAAGGATGCAAATAAATAAATATCCTTATTAAGGTAGTCAAAAATTAAAAATTGTTTTTTATTAACACTCGTACACACTTGGGTGAGTAAACCACATCACTGCGAAGTCTTTCCTTCGGTAAATTTTATTCTATAACTCCATGTACCTCTCCGTTTACATTCCCTCACTTCTTCGTGCCCAGTCATCGCATGACCTTCTTTACTTATTATTGTTTACATCTTGGAGAATGACTGTACTCATTACGGTGAAACGAACTCCAATCGTTGTTTGTTTCAGCACGTTTTATGCAACAGAAGTAACTAAACTATTCGTCATAAATTAGGAAGAAGGTAAGAATCATACTTTTCCTTGCAACAAACCTTTCAACTTTACCTTCCCTCAGAAAATGTAATAAACCAAATATTTTTTTAATGAACTTTACAATATTGTTATTATTATTATATTATATTACATTATATTATATTATGTTTATTATATTATGTTTATTATATTATATTTATTATATTATTATATTGTATTATATTATGATTGCTGACAGAAAACAGTACATCTTCGCAACGCCCCTCATAAATGATTAGCGACCATCCTACCATGAGGCATTTGTAATGTACACAATAATAGTAATGTAAAGTGTTTTGTCTCCCAACGACCCTAAAAATTGAATGTGTAATATATTTTTTATATTCCACATTTTATTATGTAGTATTTGAAATATATCATTTGTCTACCTTGTGTAGTTACCAATGTAAGTGTACTTACTAATGCAAGTGCAATCAGTGATAAACCGATTAATTTTGCTAAAAATTTGTGGTCGGTAAACGAAAATTGTGGTAGAAAACGCAATGACCATTATGCCTGGGCTCTAATGACCTCAATGTTGACGAGCCCTAAAGTCCCACAAAAAAAACCAACTTTATGCCGTCGTTTCTTGCGGCCGCTCCTGCCGACTTCGCTGATACCCCTCTTCTCCGCTTTCCACAGACTACTCGCGCACTTTCAATATCGCTTTTGATGCGCGAGATTGTTCGCTGTGGTGATCCTCTGGCTATTTCGTTTGCTTGTTTCTATAATGGAAAAATTACTCGATCAGTGCTCCTTTCGGCGCTCCTTCAATTTCTCTGCAACCGAGAAAGTATTCCCATGAATCTGATATTGTTTTGTAGTGATCTGACGAGTGATAGCAGATCCAATAAGTTTCTCCCATTGCTTTGATGAAGAAGGAACCTTACCCGCTTTTAACTCTGCCCGCGATGCGACGCGACGCGGAGCGATGAAATATGATCTCATGCGATAATCCCAAAGAGGAAAAGAGGGTATTATTGGCAGCATCGCGGAGTTGTTCACACTGCGAGCGAAACCTTGTGGTAGTTAGTGCTTACACGCGAGTAGTGAGTTTTCATCACAAACTAGTTCCTGATTTGTAACGATTGACGTTGCGTGTTTCCAATTCTGACTGTGCATTTATTATCTGATATGAATTAAGATATACTTTATTTATGCTGTACTTTATAAACGTGTCCAGAAAATGTCATTATATTCAGGAGGGGGGGCATTAAAGGACCTCATAGTTTTTTACTTTTGTATTTAATTTTATTATATTGACCGATTGTTTTCATTTTTATTGTTAAAAAAGCAGTTAAAATCTGCATATGACTACGTGGAGAACAATAAACAAATTTACTCTTCAGAAGCAAGCAAGGGACCATCCCATCAATTCCGACCAAGAACCCTAAGACAGAGGTGAATTGAACATTTCAACTCACTCCTAAGATATGAATAAAAATAGATCGGTACGTGTTATAATATTAACAGAATATCAACAAATCTGTATGAATATTATAAAAAATTATTTCAAAAGTGTGTATCATCAAACTATAGATTATTCAGAAAATATTGTTTACAAATCGTTACTATTAAACTAACACAAAATTCAAGATTTAACATTTCAGTAGATGCCACCCCTACGCAAGAGGCTAGCGAGTCTGTTTAAAAACCCGAAGGTAAACCGGAGAAAACCCCGGGCCAGAATGGGACAACAGAATTAATGAACAAATTTTTCGAATAATAAAGAATTCTAGAGTGACCTGTTTCCAGGTATGTGTTTGCATGCAAAATCTGAGATGACATCTTAATTAGTTCACGAGATTTAGTGAAAACAAAAATGTAAAAACTCACATTTCACCCAATTTTACCCTTCTCATGTTATAATTTTGAAAAATTCTTTCTTATCAGATGCTTACGTTTCAAAAGTCTCCAAAAAAAATTAACACGTTTCCTTACAATAATGTTTTAACATCTCCTTCTCCCAGAGACGTAAGTCATTATATGTTTATTATGACTATATGATCAATTCTGACTAAACAGACAGCAATGTTACACTCCCTAAAATTAGAAGGTGGCTATCCCATCATGAAGTGGTGGTAATCTAATTCAAATTTTGTTTCAGTATATTCCATATTTCGTTTTTTATTAGTGTACTCTTCCTTTTATAATCATGGGTCTCTAGGGAACATAAATAGTTTATATCCAAAGAAAATGGACTGGAATTTCATTTCCCTCACAACAAATATATATTTGTTATTCTTTTCTTTATTTATGAAGATAGTTCGCACTTGTAGAAGTCTACGCGCAGCAGGAATTAAATCCCCGGATAAGGCAAGGAGACGGCTGGACGAGAAACTCTGCTTTCGACGCGCGGCGTCGACTTACGCCGACCCTGCCACACAGACCGACCGACCAACCGCCTTCCGCCCTCCCCTTACCTTCACTCCGCCCGATCACAACAGAAGACGGGAGCGGCTGGCTGACTCCCTGCCTACTAGTAGCGCCCGTACCTGAATTCACCGTGTCCCATTTTTTGTTTTACGACACTATTACTTGACCAATGGATATTCCTACAGAAATTTTGTGTTCATATTTATATCCATGTGGGCGCTATCAGCGGACTTTTTCAAAAAACTTTTAATTTCAAAAGGTACATTTACTAAATGTGGCCAGCTGTAAAGAATAAAAATCATTACCAATTGTTTCAAATTCTACACATTCAATAATAAGAAATCTGTTTTCAAAAATTAAAATATATGAATCCGTTATGGAGAAATGGCACCAATGAATTTAGCTCCGTAAGTGGTGCCATCTATTGATTTCGATTTACACTAGACTAAAGTGACATTTAGCCTTAATGTCTGTTTCAAAGTAGTCAATGAATCGTTCTGGATATTTTTGAGTTCCGACTCCTGTCCACTTTTTCCCGTAACATCAGCTTTTAATCTTCCTTTCCCTCTCCATTATTGTCTTGTCACAGATACTGACCCTTTCACAAAAAAACATGACTCGCTTTACCGAACCCGGTTTGATGTACCTAGTTGAGCTAGGGCTGCTTTTCCAGGAAGGTCATTGCTGGGTTCCGGCTTGCCAGCTATGTTCGTGAAGAATGCATTGTGGCAGTCCGACGGTATAGGAGTGTTCACTGAGAAATTTTCCTTCCTGGATTGAAGAGTATATAACTTGGATTGAAGGGTTTCGTCATTCCAGCTGCCTTCTCTTTGAATTTGCTGTTGTGCTTGCTACTGTGATTGATTAGGTTGCACTTGTCTATCTTGTTTAGATTCAAGTGAGAAATTATTATTTTAAATGTTCACTGGTTTGATGATTTACCCTCCGAGGAGGCTGTCTGGTTCAATCATGGTGTTACACTGGTTCACAAACGTTTTACTTTTTGAACTAGTAAGTACAGTAAGTTTGTACGCAACTTACAGTATCACTAGGCGTGTAGCGATGTGTGAGCTGATTGAGTTGCGACTTCTCAATCGTACCCTACACTTAATTGTCTGCGAATTGGAATCCTTGATGCGGGCAAATTCACCAGGTCTATTAATTCTCCTTTATTTTATTGTTTCAGTACGAGCAGTTTTTCGTATTTCTTGATTATCATCTACCGCACAGTGAAGTGGGACAGGGTAAATACTTATTTTTATGATGGCTTTAAATTATTTTATTTAGGTCCCACATAAGTTATAATTTTCAAACCCATCTCATTACCAAGTTGAATAAATTTCCGATCAAGTTGGGCAATAGGACTCATCTAGGGACAATTCTGAATGAATAAAATTTTTGGACTTTAAAATATGTACAACTGTTCTCAAAATATTTGGTGGAAAAGTAACTTTCGCTATTTGGATCTTGAAATTCGTTTATTGTAATAGTTTATGACAAAAAATGGAAATGTACTTAATCTTTCTGTTCTGCAGAATCTATAAAGATCAGAGAAACCTACGACATTCAAATAAAAATTGAGGTGGTCAGATTAAAAATATTTTTACCTTTTTCGCAAACGCAATACAAAATTTTAAAACTTATTGAAACAGATTTTGTGACATTGTTTTAATCATGTTACGTCGAATGAAAATGGTAGACGGGACCTAAGAGATTTCGACATTGTTTTAGTAATTTATAATTAACTAATATGATGTTTAAATGATAGGCAAGTAAAGAAATAGACATCCTATTATATTATTAATTTAATATTTCTATAACCAAATATATTTTTATTGACATTGAAATTTCTTACTGTAATTGTTACCTCAAATATAACTTATTACGTCAATTCAATCAATTTTTTTTCTCTTCACGTACAAACAGAGAGGCGAGCGACCGGAAAATCCGGGAAAAGTAAGGGAATTTTCTGTTTCTGAAAAAGTCAGGGAAATTGGTTGCTGCTCAGGGAAAACATCTAAAAGTGATAGAAAAGTTAATCGAATTGAAAAATACACCACAAATTCTGAAAAAAACCCAGGTTTTTCTTATTAGATTTAAGGTGATTCGCTGTAACTCAATTACTATCCCTCAGAAAGCGTTGCTTCACTTCTAACCAGTTGTTTCTACAAAAGTATTATTGGAACATGATTAGAGGGGTACCTGACAGTTCCAGTCGCGGAGCTGTTGTAACGGTTTCGCGACACCTGTGAAGCTGTTCCACCAAACAATTCTGTTGTAATGAATCTGCCGCGACGATCGCACCCGGTTCCTCTAGAACCTTTCGTTGTAACGAGTGTGTCATTAGTAGTATTTTAACGATATGACGAGTTGCTAGATAATTTCTTTTGATTATCGCGTGAGATGTCAGAGTTGGACGTAACTTTGGTTTTATTTTCATGTCGAACCAAATTTTATTCGACGTACTTCTGAATACACGCATTCCGTAATCGTTTCGGCAGTTTACGAGAATTTACGGAACTTTTATTAATTGTTTGAACAGTTTATGGAAGTGTTTACGCTGTTTCAACGACCTGACACTGAGACTGTTCCGAGCAGAGCTGTTAAGTCTGAAGTTAAGAGTCGTAACGGTTCCGTGTCAACGAAACAGTCACTCCAATTCAGCTCCAAATGCAGTTCCAGTTGCAACGATCCAACTCTAGACGTGTTGTTTTATATGTATATTTCTGATAAGTGTCCTTATTTTTGTAATTTTTTAAATGACTCTTTGCCATTGAAATGACTGACTAATGACACTTTACCAATTACTGAATGATTTATGAATTATTGATAATTATCTTTTATGAAATTACTTCTTTATTTTTATCAGATTTAACTTGCTAGAATGTTTTTTTAATGGTTAAAGTAATTTTTTCGTGCATGTTAACGTTATACGATAATGGTCAGGGAAATTAATCCAATGGTCAGTGAAAGTCAGGGAAAAGTCAGGGTATTTTGAGATGGAGAATAACTAGCCACACTTAGCAAAGTAAACAATTTTTTTAGTATGGGGTACTTGCTGTCTCTTATTACCCCATAAAAACGAGATAATCGACAAGCTTAGAATTCAGAAATAAGGTTTTCAGTGTTTTCAAAATTCTTCATTTGTCATAACCATGGTCAAAAAGAACACATCAATAACTTCCAAAAACCTTACACACTTTTTGCAAAAATAAATTATTGGTCGTGAACTTTTCGGGTAAGTTCAAAAGGAATTCCCTTGTTTCAAAGAGTGTCGTAATAAAGTAAGTATATTGAAATCACTAGTAGTGTGTTCCCGAAAGTGAACACTCTTGGGAGCTTGAAATTCCCCAGAGATTAGTGTCGATAGCGAACACATCTCTACAGGTAAGTCTCCGTTCAGTTGCCACCGGAAGGAACCTGAAGGACGCGGGCAGGTGACAGGGACGAGGAAAGTTATTTCCATTCAGCATAAGTAATGAAATACATACATACATATATCAGAGGAAATTTTTTAATGATTATTGAAAACTTGAAAAGGTGACTAATTATATTGCGTGGGTTTCGTATGGAGGAATATTATTTCATAATCTACTCGTGACTACTGTTAAATATTTATTTAAGAAATGTGTACGCCTTTTTGGGAACAACTCGTTCATAATTTTTGTTGAAATTTAGAAAAATCAACCAAAATGAGGGTAGTAACTTCCTTAACTTAGAGTTATATTTAATGGATATATTTCAGTACTTATTTTTATTTAGTCATTTAAATTAACTTGCAGTATTTATAGTAGTTTTAAATTTGTTCCAAGTTTCGTTCTAAAGACAATTGGTTGCATCTCGTTCATGAAGAAAGCGCTCATGTTGATGGAGATTCCCGCTTTTGAGATTCCTAATAAGGTGTTGGCTTTCTAGACTCATCGTGAATAAAATGCAACTTTACTAGTAGGGTCAGGTGAGTTAGTTGTTAACGAACGAATAGATTGCAAAATGGTTCTTCTTGCTGATGACACTAATTTACATGGAAACACGTCAACGCTCAAAACGTTTTGTCTAACCTTTCGACTTGGTTCCATGCAAATCGTCTCATTGCAAACACTGACAAAACAGTGTCTGTCATTTCACAATAGTATCACAAAATCTTTACCCCATGTTTCTCTTTCTTTAAACGGAACACAATTAAAAACTGTTACGAATACAAAATTCTTATTTCTCCATATTCAAGACAACCTCAAATGGAATTGTCACATTGACAATCTTAATTCTGTTACGCATTCCGAATCTTAGTTAACGTAGTTAGTCCACGTATTTCCCGTTGCGTATATTTTGCAAATATTTACTCCCATTTACGTTACGGCATTACCTTCTAGGGTAATTCCGGTCAGAGTATTCAAACTTTCAGAATTCAGAAGAGGATAGTTCGGATAATTTGTAAATCTCATCCCC
>NNCF01127312.1:76061-92619 GCA_002313205.1 Laupala kohalensis
CCTAGAGTGTCAACCACTCTTTGCCAAAAAGGAGCTTATCATTCGGGAATCGTTCTATATAATTCCCTCCCCAAGAATATAAAAGATATTATGAAATTGAATCTCTTCAAATCCGCGGTTAAAAACTACCTCTTGCACCAGTGCTTCTACAATGTAAAAGAATTTATTGATTTTAACAAAAGTTAAATTCGTCTTGTGCTTTATCACGCCATTGCTGTAGTACTTTTTAAACAACTTATAACAATTTCAAAAACTATTTTCTTGCGTGATTGTTGTGTCTTATGATTCATATTAATTTAGTTTTATGTGTACTCAACTTTGGCACGGTTGTGTACATTAATTCTGTAGCCCCANNNCATCCTGGCCCGGGTTTTTCTCCGTTTTTCCTTCTGGTAGAGGCGGATTTATCATACAGGTTCTCTAGGCTTTGTCTAGGGGCGTGTTTATTGTAACAATAAATCGTGAATTTAGTGTTATTTCAATTCTTATGATTTTTAAACACTATACTCACAATAATCTATAGTTCGATAATAATTTGTACATGTAAAATAAAGTTTTTGTGTTAAATTACAAACATATTGAAATTCTATTAGTATTATAACTCGTAGCTAACTTTTTATCTTATCTAGGAACTTTTGCTGAAATGTTTGAATCCGCCTCTGCCTTAGGGCCCTTGATCGGAATTGATGGGGTGGTCCCTTGCTTGCTTCCGGAGAGTAAATGAGTTTATTGTCCTCAGCGTTGTCACACGCAGTCTGTACTGCTTTTTTGACAATAAATTTATTATTATTATATGAAAAGAAAGCATATGTTTTCTTTTCAGTAAAGAGATGGGGCGAAGTTACTAAAGAATGACAGAGAGATATAACGCATTAGAGGGGGAAAATAGATGATGAGAAAGTGGTGGGACTGCATTTAGTTAGGGCTAAGGTCTAACGCGCACTTACCCGACCATGACCATGACTTGTCGCATACGGCCAGTTTTTACATGGGATTAAATGGAACAACGCGCGCTAGGCAAAATGCAGTTCGTCAGTGGGGGTCTAGTCGTCCGACCCGAGTCTTGTGGTTTTGGTCGGTTTTATTTGCAGCTGGAAAATACACAGATAGTTATGGCGCTGCGCGTACTGCTACCGACTCCGACCCGCCCAGTATTGACTGAATAGTTGAGCAGTGAACTAGTGCGATGTCGCTACCAGAATTTGTTACAGAAAGTTTCATTGTGGCTATTAAGGATAGGCCCTCTTAATGGGATTTTTCGTCAGATGAATACTGTAACAGAATTATAAAGAAGCAAATGCAATTTTACAAAGTAATTCGTCAAAGCTCTTTACTGATATTCTCGTGTGGTTGAAAAACTTCTCTTCATATTGACGTAGTTACCGACGTAGCAAACTGCCCTTTTGTAGATCTAACAGATAACAAGGGATGAACCCAAAATCGCTTTCGCTTCCACCTCATATACCTACGGTAGAAGTGCACTACAACAACAGCATCGTCAACATCCATCATTCAACTGAAGAAATCGCAGTCGTGGTCAGCTTCTTGTCTGCATTCCATGACAGAGATTTGTTGCGGTCGTGTCGGGCTAGTGGACGTTCACCCTTAGTTTCGATCCTGTCTGGAAGACGTCGCCGAAAGGAAGGGAACGATAGAGTTTTAATTCAGCAGAATATACGCGTGTGTCTTTACATTTTTCCACATTTTCTATTATTGTAGGGGAGGAAAGCTTTGAAACTTATATTGAAAATAACATTTTGTATCTATTTTTCCAGAAAGAAACAAAGTCTTGACCTAATTAACAATTTACTTTGCTTCACCTTGAACAGATCTTCGGAAGGTTATTGTTGAAGCAGTGACCCTACAAGCCTAGGGGCGCAGTTTCCAGTCTTGTGTGACGTGGAAAGAGTTTTCTCAAATTCTTTTTGCAAAATTTTTTCAACTTTTCAGAAATAAAGTTCAATTAAAGTGAGTGGGTTGCGCTATTTTTTCGGCCCGGTGTACTCAACGATTCAAGAGACGGAATACACAATTAGATCGTTACAATGAAAATATTCATGCCAGCGAATCTTTTCACACCATATTGCAATTCCTGTGTGACGTTTACAAGAGTTCCTGCAATCCTTTATTTTCTCAAATAACTTATTGGTAAAACAAGCTCTGTCGCGTTTTAATATTGTAAGTTTCTCATTCTTACTGTCTCATATAGATAATATTTAAAAAAAGTATTGTAATCGCAAAAATATTCGATCGCGAGATTTTGACGGAAATATACGTTTTGAATGTCAATGGAAACATGTTGTCCGTCCGTCCGTCCGTCCGTCCGTCCGTCTTTTCGCTGCGATTCTGACTATACTGATGAGTGAATTTCATTCTTTTTCGTATTTAACGTAGAATCTGTTTGTTGTCAATGCATGCACTGAGGAATTTTTAGAAACTTTTTAACCAAGAGTTTTTTCTCAAAAACTCTGTAATATTTTTTCTTTAAAATTTCTTTACAGAAAGTTTAATTAATATGTATTCCATCCAGGGCCAGATTTACGATCCGCAGGCCCCTAGTTTTAATCTGTGGTGCGGGCCGTTGGGGGGGGGGATTGCAATCCTGGCCAGGATGTTGGGGGAGTGTCCGGAAATTTTTTAAAACATTAACCCTGATAATCGTGGTATAAAGCACTTATTTGATTAAAATCTTTAGGAGATGAATGGCAAGTGAATCACTCAACATGAGTGTCTTGAGGCATGACGTTGTGGTAAGATGTGAAAACGAAACGATACGGGTCTTCGGTCTGTTCTGCAAATGTATTATAAATTGGAAATAGTTTTATTAATTTTCTCATTGTTAGAATTTTCCGTGGTTTGGACCCCTAGGTGCACGCTTATGTAGCTTGTGCTTAAATCCGTTTCTGATTCCATCTTCCCAAGCGGTATTTCGTTTGAAAGTTTGGTATTGTACTAATATCGATTTATATTGATTGTGTAATCATGAATCGATACTTAGAGATGCCCTCGTCTTGCTTCTGCACATGCGCGCGTGAACTTGGTGACGAGGGAAGTGGAGCACGTTAATCGAAAAGGGATTGTGGTGAAGGGAGATGATTGCCCGGGAACGCCAGAGAGAGGTGTGAATCCATAGGATGTAGTTGGACATCCCATGAGTCGTGAACGCAGGCAGTGCGTAAATGAAGTTTAAGCAGTAATGAATGTAAATGAACGTTCAATGTACGCTGAGGAAGAACTTTCCTATAAAATGAAAATGACAAAGAAAAATTCTGTGGAAGTGTGAGCACTGTTTCTACTAGAAAGGCGTGTTCGGAACGAGGTGATAGTGAATCTATCTGACGAGGCTAATTGACCTAAGCGTGGGGGCCCGACCTCTCTTGCTTTATCTTATGCTGGCTGCTGATAGCATCACGGACTGGAACGGTGAGAAGGATCAGTTGTAAGGTCAAGTGAATTTACGAGTGGAATATTTCCGGAGCAATGTGCGGAGACTAAGGAAGAGATTGAAGGAACGTGAGAAAGGATTATTGACTTTATAAGGAAACATTTAGTTACTATGCAACTTTTATAAATTGTTATAGGATTGCTTCCTTTATAATTTGTAAGTCGTAGTACTTATGGGAATTTAAGGTTCAATTTAATTCAGTGCTGTGTTGAGAAGAGAGTAGCATAATAATGTACGTAATATTTATCAGTGGAATTGATGAATGAAGGACCTAATGACCTAAGAAACATTCAATTTAAATGTATTTTGAAAGGAGTATAATGTTTCATGCTTTGCAAGCAGTATGTTGCAGTTGAATATTTATAAAAGTGTAATGTAAAGGTCATTTTTTTTGTTAACTTGAGCTGAATTTTTTTTGGAAAGTGTAATAAAGATTTTGTTATGTTAATAGTTTGTGTCAAATGAATATTTTTGAAATATGTAACAAAGGTTTTGTTCTGTAAATACGACTGACGTAAGACTGGTTTCGTGGTACAGTATAGACGCAGTCACATATATTTTGACAACCGCACTACCACTTTTATTTCGAAGATGTTGAACTGCGCACGGTAGTCAGAATCTACCCTTTGGGTATAGGTAAAATGCGCGAACGGTTGATGATTGTCAAAAAATTGCGGATACAATAGACCCTTACAATCTTCTTAGCTGTTTTTTTGTACAAATGTTACCTTATTGCTAAAGGAGCGTTTACACTATGAAGCAAATGTTAGATAACGTTATGGAGGCATCAAAAACATGTATGATACGCCCAAAAACCGAATTCAGCAGTTGATCGAAAAATACGACCAAAGCAAGAATTGGTAGATGCATTGGACATTTTCGAACTGACCTGCATTACTTTTGGACAGTGCGCTGATGCCAAAGTTAGTGTTTGTCCTTTTGAAGACCAGACCTAGTATGGGTCGTAATGTCATCACAACAATAATAAAGTTTCTCATACTTGAAACTTATGTAAATAAATAAACTTTGTCAAAAAAGCACGTGCAAACTGCGTATGACCACGTGGGAGATAATAAACTTACGTTTAAACTAAGTTATGTGTTGGGTGAAAATATTCATTTTCATGTAGGAAACATTACGACAGATAAGTTTTCATTCCGAGCATATATTTTCAGGCATGTGAATATACCTGTTGGTGCAAATGTGTACCCTCTCGGAGACTCGCCCCGCGATTTCATATTTTTTTATTATTTATAGTTACGTGTGTAATTCGCAAGATCCTAAATAGGCAAATTTAAAGATTTATTTGAAAACTGGACGGAACATACGATGTGACTTTTCGAAATACTCCTTTCAATAATTTTGAGCTCTACTCTTTGATATTGTAATTCGATCACTATAAACAAATTAAATAAGCAATTAAAATTATAACGATCATTTGAATTTGTGATAAATAATTACATTTGTTATAAATAATTGAAATTGCTACTAACATTTAAATTGCTAAACAATTAACAAAGATATACCAATCAAATTGTCAAAAAACAATTTTAATTCTTTATAGCGATTTTAAATTTTTATAACAATTTTAAATTCTTTTAACAGTTAAATTGATTTATACCCATTTATAAACAAATATCACATTTATTGTAAACAATTAAAATTATTGTAAATAATTAAATCAGTATAAAGTATTATAATTGTTATAAATAATTATATCGTTGTATACAACTAATGTTTTTACATATATTAACTAACATAAACAATAATAATTGTTATTTATAATTATTCAATACATATAAACAATTAAAATTCTTATGAAACATGAAAATGCGTTATTAACTATTGTAATTGTTATTAACTATTATAATTATTAAAAATTAAAATAATTAAAATGAATAAAATTAAGACAAAATTATAAGGAACCATTTAATTTTGTATAAATTGTTTAAATTGATATAATGTATGAAAATATAAGAAATGAAAAATATTACAAAGAATCATTGTCGATGTTGATGTGATGATCCTAGTTCGGATAGTTGTATAATTGAAAACAAAAGAATGATTCATTTAAATTTAAACGCGACAGTTTTTACGCCCAAAATGGTGACCTATGATTTGCGGATACTTTTTCCTCTCCTCTGATCCGCCAGGCACGGCAGCAAGGATGATGGGGAAACTTGATACGTAAATCTCTTTGATCTTTTAAGTGATTAAGTGGGAAACTTGTAACATTGTTATATAGCAAAAATTTGTGCTATATTGAGGAATTGTATCTATTGAGGAATTTCTATATTTAATATTCCATTCTATGTGAAAGAAATATTATAGATTGATTGTCACTGATATAATATATTATATTTATGTCACTGATATAAATTGATAAAATAAAACACTCGTAAATATTTAAAATTCAGAATTCACATTGGTTCAGAAACAAAAACGTTTCGAGGCTATGATTCAGGCCTCCTCTTCAGGTTCATTCTTTCCTTGTACACTACCAAACATATTAAGTGTTGATATTATGGTAATAATAATTTATTTAATTTTTTTAAATTTATTTATTTTCTGTCGCGTCTGTGTCTCTCGACATTACATGACTTTTAATCACATTCCCAATACATAGAATCACAATACATAATACATATCTTGTACATAATATCATAATACATATTTTCATGATACTTTTGTAACATGAAATGTCCTCATCATGCCTTCTAATTTATATGTCAATCCTACTGTCTATGTTTCTTTTTCATTCTTTCATTCCATCTTTTATTAACCTTATTTCATCTCTATACTCTTTGAAAATTTTGTAACTCTTCTCTCTTCTTATCATTTCTTCCCCGAGCGTTACAACTATTCGTTCTGTGGCCATTTTTCGGATGTATTTCGCACGTTCATCTCCATAGATGGGACATTTCCAAAAAATATGGTTTATTCTCCCTCATTGCACAAACACATGCTGTCATCAGTAATGTGGAATCTTTTCAGGTATTCCCTTGTATTTTCATGATTTGTGTTAAACTCAGCCACTGCACATCCGGGGTTAAACCATTTATGATTTATGTGTGCAAATCTGACATTCCGTATAAACTCGTACGTCTTTCTTCCTTTTGTTGCTATATTCCAACGCACATGCCAGCCCTCTAATAATTTTTCAGTTAATGCCCTCTTCCATGGTAATAATAGTACTTGTGATTACCACTTGTCAAATTCTAAAACAGTAAACATCATTTGAAGATTTATAATAAAATAAAATTCAACATCAGCCATATGTTTCAATGGCCTCGTGCATCATATTTATTTGATGTGATTAATTTCTAACAGTGACATAAATATTTGATTGTCTTTAATAATTTATTGCACATAGAATGGAATGTTAAAGAGAAATAGACAATCAGAGTGAGAGTGACGTCTATTGAAATTGATATATTTATCATTTCGCAATGTGTAGCATTCGTTACGTATAGCAGATTGTTTTGAGAAAGTGCTACATAAAGCAAATGTTACATGTAGCAAGTGTTACGTATGGCAAACTCATGAAATTGTGTTGCTAATTTTATATAACATTTGCTGTTTTGCAGGTTGCTACATATTGTGAATACATTAGTGACCCTCAGAATCTAGCAGTGGTCGTCTTGCTAGTCGTCTGAAAAGTGCTCCAGCTTCAGTAATTAGCATATGTATTCACCGGTGTTTTACAGATTTAAAAAGTTATATGATTACAAGTATCTCTTTACCCGAGTATGTATGAAAAAGTTGACTTATTTCGACCCATAGGAACCGAAGTATTAACATATTTATGGCGATCATTGGTTATGTAAAAGAAGTACATGGATGACTCTACGAGGAGCATAAATGATTAAATTTATATCACAAGACAAGAAGAGGATATTCGAAGTGATCCTGGAAATTTTGAGGTTGATTGGAATAATATTGTAGAAGATATAATACCAAGGAGTCAGCGTGGCTCAGTGGGTAGAGCGCTGAGTTGCGGGCTGGATGGCCAAGGTTCGGGGCTCTTGAATTTGTATGAAAGTTAGCTAATTAGATGTAGAACCTGCTTGAACTGAAAGTCCTATGGAGATCGATGCAGTGACTTGCTAATACTATTAAAAACATTGTAAATGTATTTTTCCATGTGTTGTTTAGGAGGCGCTACAGAATATTCCGTGTAGTGATATGACACATGTATGTAGAAGGTGAAACGGGCTATGCATAGTGTATAGAGCGTTTCATAAAGTTAAGTAGCGCTGCATACACAGACGTGAGGTACTATACACGTGGAAAACAGAAAACTGCCTCTAGGACCTAACTGCTCACGGCGATTGCTATGAAAGTTGAAGAGTGGGTCTGGGGATGTAACCTACATCTCCACTGAATTTGGCCCGAATCGGATGTACCGTTGGAACGGGACACGTGATTAACACGTAAAAGAGAAACGTGCATTTTTATTTATTGATTATAACGTGGGAATGGTTTGACATATCTGGGTGGGTTAACAGGTGATTCGTTCAATGCATATACGTGGAGAATTTTTACATCAAACATTTTTGGCACAAGTTAATAGGGAAAAGGTTATAGAAAATTATAGAAAGACTGATCGTAAAATACAAGTGATCAAAATATTTAATTGTCTGTGGAATAAGGGGATTCTTTCTCTCCAAAACGGAATTTTCATAGAGAGTGATGAAAAAGATATACGTAATAATGTAAGGATATCAAGAACAGTAACAGTTAGAAAACTACGGATTACATAGAAGGGTTTTCGGGAGGTACAATAGCGAAGGTTAAGATGAAGAAAAATCCTGTTGCGGTGCTGGCCAAAGTGGATGTCGGGGAAACAATGTCTGGCGGGGTGCGATGGTACCCCGGGTGGTTCACCGGTTCCAAGCTATGCCTCAGGTGGCGCAACGACGCGGAAGGATGGGGCTCACCGGAATCACGGACGCGGGAAGGGAAGAAAAAGGGTGTTGATATAGAGCACATTGAAGAGATTGCAGTACAGAGGGTGGATACGGAATGTCTCCATAAAAAAGTTATTAATATGAGTGAGATTTTTGAAGAAGATAAATTTCGACGTTAACTGTAACTTACCGACAAGTATCATGGATGGGGTGACGGATTTATGGCGGACTATTTTACGACTCAAAATGCGTTATGATGAACTACAAGAACAAGATAAACTGACGGGAAATTTGGGAGATACTGTAAAGAAATTAAAAGAGGTAGTAAATACAAGTGTTCAGGGAAATGACAATGGACTTGGGATAAAAGAACAGAAAAGGAAGTATAAACAAGAGGTTGTGCAGCATGTTGCGATGGTTAGGGATCACATTATTACTGTCATTGATGATATGAATATGCTAAGTGAGAGTGAGAAGGAGATTGAGCGGACAAATGAGGATAAGCTGATGGAAACGGTAGGGAAGGTCGTTGAAGAGTGAGGGACAAACAATACAGACTCTACGTCATGCACATATGCATTAGTTGTGGATGGGTTCAGGGGCATTAGGAGAAGACCAAGAGAATATTAAAATTGTGAAAAGTTATATATGGAAGGGAAAATATGAGAATCTAGTCTAGGGAGTGGGTAGATAATTGACTACGATGCTGAGAGAGAAAGGATGAGTATGTATTGGAATTCGTTTGCATGTAATAGCTGATTACTTCGAACAAATGTGATATTCTCGCTGTCAGCATTTTAGGCATCTTACAAAAAACTTTCGGGACACCGAAGACCTGTCTGTCGGAACTGTCAGGTCACCGCAATTCTGGAGATCGCATGTGGAAAGGAGTTGCCGCCTGATATGTTCGTAAAAATAAAAATGACTGATATAAGAATCCAGTTTTTGAGGTTGCTGTGACACTTCCTATGAAGTTTAAGTAGAAGTTCTACTGGAATGGGGGTAAGACACCCCAGCACCTTTTCGAGTGAAGTAGTATCGCGTAGCTAATTGGTATTGTACTGTCCTTAATTGAATAATAAATTCATTTTCCCCGGCAATGCCGAGTTGATAGGAAGATAGGAACTTAAAATTTTGATGGGATGAGAGATTAAAATTTGTCTCATACTTAAGTAAAGAAATAAAACAACTGAAATGTGAAAAAATAAGTAAAATGAAATACCTCTACAGTTTCACCAGAGTGGTCAAACGGTTCCTACACGTAAGGTACAAAAATTCTCCGTAACACAGGTGTTTCAAATAATCAATTCGGTAGAAAAATTACTAATTTTGTAGCACTAGTTTCAATGAATTTATCTCAAGCCTTTGGACACAATAACCATGATTCTCGAGGAGTTGTACGTAGAAATAACAAAATAAATCAGACTCAAAATAATCTGCTCTAAATTTCTAAAGGCAACATAAATATTGACGTAGCTATATATTAATAGACCAAATGACACACCTACAAAGCGTGCAAAATATAAAAAAATATACAATTTCAAACTCTAAAACATTTCAGTGCATTTTTCAGAACAAAATTTGAACAAGTGTAGTTCTTTCATTATTCCTATAACTTTTTCCAAAGGTTTCTTAGAAACATTGGAGCTGTATTTTCTCACACAATCATATACATATTAAGGGTCGGTGGGAGTCGCCAACTCTGAGCGAGTTGACTGTGCCGCTACCGGTCCATCGGCGACAAATTGAACTTTTAGGAAAGCGCGCCTTTTCCTGACTCTCCCCTCCACCACTTCCAACATCTCATTACCGTTCGGTTTATGTGAAAGAGCCTCCTTTCAGTGGCATTGCAGTCTATTTTCCCGGTGGCCACGGGCATTGCCCTCAGCAGCCCTCCGACCCTTCCAGGATGTGTCTGAGCTGCCGTGACCGACGGTCTTAGAAACATTTTCAGGCCAGTAGTCTGATATTTATTTCGGATGAGGCCAATACTTTATTTATCAACTGAAATTTATTAATGTTAACTTTAATGTTAAAGTTAACAGTAAAATAATTTTAATTTGTGTAATTCATTTTTAATTTATTACTAAAATGTAAATTCCCCATACTCGGCCCTCGACGATTTTTTTCGGGGGGGGGGGGGCTTTAGGGCTCGTCAACATCGAAGGTCATTAGAGCCCATGAATTTTTTACTGACATATTAGCAGCAATACAGTTCAGGATATACCTAGACTGACAACATGAATTGTAGTGATACGAAACATTAAGATTTAAAATAGCTTTGTATAGAGAAATAAATCAATAAATTTATTTTTTTAAGTTACAAACCACGTACGACCACTTGGGGGTAATGAACTAATTTACTCCGGAAACATGCTAAGGACCATCTCATCAATTCCGACCAATGCAGTGACGAATTTATCATTTCTGCGCTCCAAGGCAGGTAAAATCATGACATTCGCCCCTAAGATTGCTACTTTTTATAATATCTACAGAATATCAACAATTGTATACCTAGGACCGAAAAAATAACATTTAACTAATAGGTACGACGGATTTGAAGAGATTCAGTTTCATAATATTTTTTATATTTTTGGGGAGGGAATTATATAGAACGATTCCCGAATGATATGGGCCTTCTTGGCAAAGAGTGGTTGACACTCTAGGGCGATGAATATTAGTACTATTGCGAGTATTGTATTCGTGAACGAAACTGTTTTGTATTAAGTAAGGGTGGCACTTCAGTAATTCGGTCTTAACAAACACGACTGTTTCATAAATATAAATGCAGGGACGTATTAAGATATTTATTTCCTTGAATAAAGGTTTACAAGAGTTTCGTGGGTGAGGTTTACAAATTATCCGAACTATTCTCTTCTGAATTCTGAAAGTTTGAATACTCGGACCGGAATTGCCCCAGAAGGTAATGCCGTAACGTAAATGGGAGTAAATATTTGCAAAATATACGCAACGGGAAATACGTGGACTAACTACGTTAACTAAGATTCGGAATGCGTAACAGAATTAAGATTGTCAATGTGACAATTCCATTTGAGGTTGTCTTGAATATGGAGAAATAAGAATTTTGTATTCGTAACAGTTTTTAATTGTGTTCCGTTTAAAGAAAGAGAAACATGGGGTAAAGATTTTGTGATATTATTGTGAAATGACAGACACTGTTTTGTCAGTGTTTGCAATGAGACGATTTGCATGGAACCAAGTCGAAAGGTTAGACAAAACGTTTTGAGCGTTGACGTGTTTCCATGTAAATTAGTGTCATCAGCAAGAAGAACCATTTTGCAATCTATTCGTTCGTTAACAACTAACTCACCTGACCCTACTAGTAAAGTTGCATTTTATTCACGATGAGTCTAGAAAGCCAACACCTTATTAGGAATCTCAAAAGCGGGAATCTTCATCAACATGAGCGCTTTCTTCATGAACGAGATGCAACCAATTGTCTTTAGAACGAAACTTGGAACAGGAACTTGTAGTGGAAAAGGATTTCCTAAAACAGTGTTGATCGTCAGAGAGAATTTTACTTTTTGATAAAAAATCTAGAAGACGCTTATAGAACAATTTTTCTAGGATTTTTGAGAAAGTGGGTAGTAGAGATGTTGGTCAGTAATTTCCATTATTAAGTTTGTTTCCTTTCTTGTGTAAAGGTTTCGCTTTAGCTCTCTTAAATATGTTAGGAAACACCCCTTCCGATAAAGAACTATTAAAAATATTTATGAGTGGATTTAATATAGCGTGGGACGACAATTTAATAATAAAATCGGGTATATCATCTATGTCTGTTGAAAATGTTTTTAATGAGCTGATAATTCTCATGACTTCACTGGCGTTAGTTTCAGAACTGTACATAGAATTGGGTACATGGGTGGATATAATTGGAGGACATTGATTTGTATGTATTGAGTTTGTCATTTTACCTATTTCTGAGAAGAAAGAATTAAACAAATTTGCGATGTCCTGAGGATTTGCTATGATTTTGCCATCGTTTAATAGAGAAATATTTTCTTCGCTATTTTCATAAGTTGACGTGTAATTTTTAACAATATTCCACATGGCTTTCATCCGGTTGTTGGATTTTGGTACCTGCCTGTCCTTTTCCATAACTTTAGCTGCATAGACAACTTTTCGAAGAATAGTCTTTTATTTACGAAAATAATCATGGAATTCGGGTGGTTGGTTATAGAGTTTTGAAAGATAATATAAAAAACGATAATTTGTTTTTTGAAGAAATTCTTATCCCTTTGGTGATCCATCTATTGTATTTCTTTGTGTTTATTAACTTGCGTTTTATGGGAAAGCTAGAGTTGTCATGTTTTAGGAATATTGAGATAAATACATTGAATTTGTCGTCTTTGTTTTGGCAATTGTAAACATCTTTCCATGTTTCTTCACGCAAATAATTTATAAATATGGATTGATTTGTGTCATTTAACTTATTAATAATATTACGTCGAATGAAAATGGGAGACGGGACCGGGGTTCGAACCCGGGACCTTGAGCTCAGCGCGCTCATGCGCCTACCGACTGCGCATTTAACTGTCTTGAAAACTTGTCAAGTATTTTATGTGGTTTTAGTTTATTATTAATAATCAATACTTGAGCAAGGTGATCACTGTATCCGGCGATAAACACTTCAGCGAGATACGAGATTCCATTGTTGACTATAATTTGATCTAGCAATGTTTGATATGAGCCGGAGAGGCGAGTGGGGTCGTTTATCGTAGTAATAAGGTTGAAGGAGTCGATAAGATTCTTGAATCGATTAATTGGTGACTGTGTAGAGTCGGATGTACTCAAGAAAACGATATTGAAATTAGCACATAACGATAGATTTAGTAGATTTATGTGATATGTTTTAAAGCAATTTCGAAGTTCCTAAAAAATATGTCAAGATCTGATTGAGGAGATCTTTAAATACACAAAACAACAATACCGGTGTCGGTCAGATTAACTGCAGAGAATTCGAACACACTATCTACGCAGAAGTTCTCGTAGCCTGTCAGTGGAGAAGATAAAATATTATTACGAACGTAGATACACGTACCTCCGTGGGGATTTTTTCCTTTAAAAATTTGGCCGACAGTAAGAACTTGCTAAATAGAATAGAATAATAATTAGAAATAGCAGTATCGTTGATGTTGTTAGTTGAAAGCCAATGTTCTGTGAGGCATAGTAAATCGAATGGATTTACGTGCAACAGAATTTCAATATCTGTCAATTTGTTTGAAAGGGATCGGACGTTATGATGAAATATAGTTATTTTATTTTCGCAAAGAGTTTGTGATTCACGAGAAATGTTATCGAAGTTAGATTGCGGAGAGGAATTTGAATTTAGTACTGCTTTTAGTTCCGGATCAAGCCCGCACACTGCACCCGAATGCGACTGTCTCCTTCGAGTACCACATCGTACTCCTGAGCGCAAGTTGTAACTGTGTATGTGGGCGGCAGGAGATGTGGATGAAGGAATAGAGGAGAACGTGGGAGATGAAGAAGCAGTGCGTGAAAGAACGGGGACAGGAGAAGAAATGGGTGTTGAGATAGGAAGAGGTGATGGTGATGAGGTAGAAGCGGAAGAAAGTGGATGAGGAGGAGATGAGGTAGGAGCAGGAGGAGATGTAGGAGTGGGTAAAGGGAGCAGGTGGATGATGTGAGGTCATAAGTGAAGCTAGGAGAGAACCGAAATGATGTTATCAGACGGTCTTAGATGTAAACCGTGCTGGGTAAAGTCCTTGGCAGTCAGGTGTGGTTGCAAATAAAAAAATGTGATTTTTGTGTCTACCAGGTGATGTTTTAGGAAGATGTTTGCCGGGTTAATTTCGTGGTTTATTTGTGAACCGTTGAAGCGTGTAGGCAGGCTAGAGAGTACTATGTTTGTGTGCTGAGAGGCCATTTTTAGTTTTTGTAGATGTTCAGAAGCGTTGAAATGACCACCCTCGTTAATATCGTTCTGCCCACCTACGATGATTACTGTGTCCTGTTTTGCGAGTTTTTTAGTGTAGGTGTCCAGTTCTCGGAAAACTTCACCCAAACGAGCGTTTGGCTTAAAGAAGCCGGAGACCGAGAACTGGCTAGGGAGCAATCCACGCAAAACGGAGGTCATCTGACGACCGTGCGAATCAGCTAATATGAGCACGTTTTATTTCTTCGTTAAGTGTTGACTTGATCTCTGGGTAGGATTACTTTACGTGGTTTTGGATGGCTGTGCTTACCAGTGCGTGGTTAGTGAACAGGTTTGGGTACTGGATAGGGAGGGGATGAAACGAGTAGGTAAGGGAGGAAAGTTGGACGTGTCATCTAACACACTAAACCTATTCTGAGTGAAGCAGGTGGTGCATGTGTCGTTGGTCTAACCGGGTGATAGCAGTTGGAATACAATGCAATATTAACCAAGAATTTAAAATTCTGCTAATTTTTGTGTTTATTCTAGATGGAGATTGACTAGATTCTAATTCACAAAAAATGGGTTCTGCATCTCCATCTAGAAAAGAGGGAAAATTAATGAAACTTTAAATTTGGAAACAAAATCCAAGTAATCTTAACTTGATAAAAAGAAACCAAAGAGTAAAGTTCAAACACTTTGTGATGAACCAGGAATGTTCACTACGATCAATCCGTTTAGGAGACGCAGAGGTATACAGTTAAAGAAATTCTCATGGACTTTGATCTCACATACATTTTTTCTTGCTTTCGTTGTTCATATTGTGGATTTTTATTGCTTCTAGAATAAAAGAAGGATTTCAAAATTCTGTTGTGTATAACGGATTTAGTATTTTAGGCAACATGCGATGTAAATAAAACTGTTATTTTGAATTTAATTGTTCGTATGTCAATATTTCCCGTGGACGTCCCAACTGCGTATAGGCAATACCTACGCCCTGTGATTGCTTTCTGTCCTTGGATTTGATAATAAGAAGTGTGGGTTGAGGAGCCCGGAGTCAACATGGAAGTCGCATTTTAATTTTAAAACTCGCCACTGAGCGCTGCAATCGCATTTTAATTTTAACGCTTGCTACCAAGCACTGCAGTCGCCACTCATGTGTTCGCACCAGCCTCGTCTACTAACCGTTGCCGCATTCGCGGCAAGCCAAGTGGGATCTGTTTCACCCTCCCCCCCATGATTTCGTGTCGACACGTATATTTGTCCTTCTGTTTAAGCACTAACACAACATTTTCATAAATCCCTGGAAAGTTATAAAATATCAATTAAATGAAAGGAAATATCTCAAAATATTATGGAGTGACATTTTACGTAGAAAATTTTCAATATGTTTATTAAATAAAAAGGAAATATCTCATATGCTGTGTAGTAAGACAATATGTCAAAAATTGAAACGGAAGAAAAAGAATACAGAAATATCAAGTCTCAAACTTTTAAGCATTGCCAATATTGACTGTTTTTTCAAAGCCGGTAAACGAAGTCATTTAACGTTTGTTTTTGAAATTCTTACAAATGATCAAAATAAGATCTAGAACATCATCCATTAGTTACTGATGGCTCAACACTTTTCGTTTATATTATAGTAAAACAAATTTTGACTCACATTGCGACGTCCAGTAATCTATCTAAAATTGTAACTAAGATTGTGAGAATATTAATGTTATAAAAATAGCGGGTAGTCGGCAGAATGTTGTACGTCTGGAATAATGAAAAATAATTTGAGTAATAAGAAAACTGATTTAGTAATACGATAAAATGTAATTTTTGTTTCATTAGTCATGTATCTTTAGCTAGACAACAATAACAATGTTCATTCACCAAAGGATTTGGAATCGCTTGAGTACATTGGCTAGTGTGTTCTTAACAAAGTTCGGCTATTTTTCCGTGTTGATATTTATACATACTGCAAAAGTTCAAACTCCTCCCTTCTCCTCAGATAGGGTCATTCCATGAGCAATCGTCAAAAATCTTCGTGTGTGAGAATTAGGTAATTTTTATTGAAATTAAAAATAATTTTGTATAGAAATCGGAAAAAACGACTCATTTAAAATTCCTACAATTATTTACGAAGTAATTGTATATTTTCTATGGCATCTTCAAGCTTATGGTAACATGTACGTAGTAAAATTAAATTGAACTCGCTAAAACAGCTTGAACCATTTTCAAACCAGTCAATTGCACAAACTTATTATTTATTTCGATATGATTTCATTCTCACCTTATCTTCAAATTTCATACATATATTTT